>JADRCD010184788.1:17478-39722 GCA_019843815.1 Montemys delectorum
TGGCTCCCTTCTATCTCAATGAATCTACTCATCTGCCCTTGGCTCCCGTCGTCTATCTCCCCTTCTTGTTTTTCATTGGCCTGCTTCTAACCAGCCCCTCTTCTCCATGACTCATTATCTGGCTCCATCTCGCCTCTCTAAACCTCTCATTGGTTGGCTTCCTTCGTTCCTTTCTCTTCATGCCTCTCATTGGCTGGCTTCCTTTTTTTCCCTCTTCTCCATGCCTCTCATTGGCTGGCTCCCGTCTCTCCCGCTTCAAGTCTTTTACTTGTTTGGCTTCCCTTTCTCCTTCCCTTTCTCCCTCTCCCTCCCCGTTTCTCCCTTTTTTTCTATTCACCTATTCATAAAACCTTCCCTCCTTACCCCCTCATTTCACTAGTTCCCTCCCTCCCTCTTTCCCTCCTTCTCCCTTGGGGTCTCCCCCTCACTGGCCATGCTCTCAGACATCTCATTAAAGTAATTGTTGACCTAAATTCTGATTCCAGTGCAGCTATAATTATGCTCCACAGGAAACCCAGGGGATTCAAAACATAGTCTTAATCTATTCCACAGGAATCAAAAACAACTCCCAGGGAAGGAGTTTAATAGTCACGATTAGCTGAAGACTGCTCGGCCATCCTTGGGCAATGTCACCATAGCCCAGCACTGACCGTGGCCATCTCTCTGTCGTCTATACTCAGAGGCCTCACCAACACTATTGAGACTTTAGACTTTTTTTTAGTTAATTAGCTAGATGATAAGGTAGCTGGTGAGCTTTATGAGACAGACCCCTTGTCATCTCTTTCTGGCCTCTGGGCTTGACATACAATGATGTCTGTGCCCTCGACTACTTGGCCACCCGACCCTGCCTGTCCTTGGGGGTTGGAGGTGAGGTGGTGTGGAGTCAAGGACACAGACTCTGGGAGCAGGTGAGAAATGCTACAGCAAGCTTGCCTGAACACTGTTGTAAGTGCCTTTAATACCCTCTACCCATGCCCCATTGGTCCCAAGAAAGCATCTCTTCTAAACACCAGTCCCAATTGGCTGGTATTGTCTGCACCAGCAATCCTTGGTCTCTCAGGCAGTCCTCAATTAGGTCCTCCTGCAGGAGAGGCTTTTGTAGCTGTGCTGCCCCCAGTGTTTACATAGAGGTGGCCCTGCTGTTCCTATTACAGTACCCATCAGACCTTGCAACCTTCACTTGTATCAGAGCAGAGGGCACAGGGGACAGAGGGCAACTCTGGTCAGTAGCACAAATCAGGTCTGTTTGTGTAAGTCACACATCAGAAAATCTCTAGAACCAGAGTGAGTAGGTTATTACCCATTCCATAGAGGGTTCTAAGAAATGTTGGGGTGCCAGCTGTCACATGAGTACAGAACTTTCCCCAGGGCCCACCATCAAGAGGACAACATAGAACTCTGGGGCAGGTCTTTGCTCCTAGATTCTAAAGTCTCTAAAAGAGTCTTGTCCTTCCTCTTCATAAGAATAGCTCCTGGAGAGTCTCTCACAGCCCTGCTTGTAGAACAAGTAAGGAGGTTACCCACGGTGCTTGGCAGGACCTGGGAATCTACATTTATAGAGGTTCTCTGATATACTTGATGCTCTTCTTCAAGGCTTTTACATTGCTCTTCAAGGTCTGCCCAACATACCAGCAACATGGGGACCAGCTAGAAATGCAGATTCCCAGACCCTACCCAGATCTCCCGGGGCAGAAGCCACAATCTGACAACCTCTACTATAGAAGTTTCTGGTAAGTATGAATGAGACAAGTAGAGAGGAACCTCCAGACACATGAACAGGAGCCAGTGACTGGAGAACAGCCTCAGACCAATCTATTATTTTCCCTCTTCACACACATCACAGACACCATAAGCATCCCATTTTCTCCTCTGGTAAGGTCCAGTCTGGGACAGATGGTCCTCAGGAGATATTGTAGATGGGAAGACCTCACATGCCTTCTGCTTCATATTCCTATTCCCTTAAAGATAATCACCTGCTACACTGCTCCAACTTCAGTTACTCATCCATTTCTCCTCAGAGAAGGCCACCATCTGATCATCCCTCAGCTCTTAGGACTAATTGGAGAACAAGAGGATAGTTTTGCCTGTCATTATGCAATGGCTTCCACCACTAGGTCAGCTCATCATGTATTACACACCAGTCATTTATGGCTAGGCCTCTCTGCAAAGAAGAAGCCATTCTCTCCTTTCTGAAGAGCACAAATAGATCAATTAGACTCTGCACCAGGGCCACACAGAAGGGCCCCTTGACTTTGAGAATCTGCTGTTAGTAGGAGCATATGGGCACATTAAGGATCCCTCACAATTCCCAGCAATTCCCAGTCACCTGGTGTTGCACACTTAGGGGTAAGCACACATCTCAGATGAGTTAGGTTTCTCTGGCTATGATAAAGACCATGACTGAAAGCAACTTGGGAGGAAAGTGATCACTTCATCTTACAGTTCCACATAACAATCCAGCACAGAGGAAGCCAGGAGAGGAACTCAAGGCCAGAACCCAGAGTCAGAAACTGGTACAGAGGCCATAGACGAACGCTAGTTACTGACTTGCTCCTCCATGACTTGCTCAGCCAGCTTCCTTACAGCACCCAGGACCGTCAACTCATGGGTGGCACCACCCACAGTGAGCTGGGCCCTCCTCCATCCATCATGAGTCAAGAAAATGCACTACAGACTTGCCTAGTGGCCAATCTGATAGAAACACTTGCTCAGCTGAGGTTCCCTCTTCCAAAACGACTCTAACTTGGCATAAAATTAACCAGGACAGTGCCTGTTAACAGTTAAGCCTTAATGACTTATGTGTTACATGGCTAAGAAAACTATATAGCGACAACTTAAGACTTACTACACAATTCCTGTATTTTTGCATGGTAATTCATTGTCTTTGGGTTTCCATTGCTGAGAAGAGACAATATGGCCATGGCAACTCTTTTAATGGACAGCATTTAATTAGGGCTGGCTTACAAGTTCAGATGTTTAGTTCATTATCATCATGGTGGTTAGCATGGCAGTGTTCAGGCAGACCTGGTCGTGAAAGAGACAAGAGTTTTACCTCTTGATCTGAAGGCAGTCAGAAAACTACTGTCTTCTAGGCAGCTAGGAGGAGGGTCTGAGAGCCCATCTCCACAGTGACACACCTCCTCCAACAAGTCCACACCTACCCCAATAAAGCTACACCTCCTAAGAGTGCCACTCCCTGGGCCAAGCATTCAAACCACCACACTCATTGAAAGGTTGTAAGTATGTAATAATCATAAACATTGTCCTTCCCTGTAGAGAAATCAGAGCTCATTAAAATCATGCCCAAGACCATTGTGTCATGTGACTAGGGATATAGACAATGCCCATTTAGGTACTGCACCTCTTAAAACCTCAGAGTTGACTCATGAGCTTAGCACATGGAAGAACATGCCTATTTCTTATCTCAAATCTCCTTTTGCTCCACCCTCCACCAATTTGCTCTTCCCGATCTTGTAAACCAGCTGTACGAAGCTGAGCGGTTCCTAGAGCTTAAAGAGTTCCATAGCTTACTCCAAAGTCATCACCATAATCAAAGATTGAAAGAGGAAAAATTTTATTTTTTAGAAAAGTCGGTATTAGTTAGGATTCTCTAGAGGAACAGAACTTACAGAGTGAATCTATATCCACATAGAAGGGGGGATTACTAGGGTGACTTACAGGATGGTTTCAGCTAGCCCAGTAATGACTGCTTTGTACTGGCTTGGCCTGATGTTGCCTATATCCTAATGCTAATACTGATTCCTAAAGAGCTGTTGCCCCAGAGACCAGAGAGGCCACAATAGATACAAGTGACCCTTTGTGACCTTGCCCTCACGCTATTTCTGATTGGTCAGTAAAGGTGCGGACAGCCAATAGGTCATTGTATTCCTTAAAATAAAATGACACTGACAAACACTACAGCAGCCAAATAGAGCAGGTGTTATTGGAAGGTGCAAAGCGACTGGCATGCATGGAGCAGAGCCAAGGACATGCTGCTGCTGATGGAGCAAGAAGCAGGGTGTGGCCTTTTCAAGCCCCCCCCCCCCCAACCCCGTCCCTGTCCTCACTTCTGAAGATGCTTGACAGACATTTGCTGAACATGTGGAATCGAGCAGTTGTTCTCAAACGTTTCACACCTCAGCTGTGGAGGATGGCTTTAGTATTATTTGAGGAGATAAACAGCAACCTTGGTTGCAGGCAGCAGGAGTTCAGGAGCCTGGAAAACGAAGGAAGCTCAGGAAGGGAGTTGTAGTTATTTGAACGAGAAGGAAGGAGTAGTTACAGACCCAACTGTCAAATTACTACCAGGAAAAAATGAAAAATTACTACCTGCTTCCTAAGGGTCAACAATTATTTTTGATCTTGGAGCATCGGATCTTAGGGCAGGAGCATTTAGTCACGTTCACCTGCCACCAATCAGGTGCACTGAGGTCGCCCTTCATTTTCAAAGACCTTTGGCGCTGTGGCCTGCCCTCCCGATTCTGACACTCCATCAGTGACTCCACACTGTCAAGTCCTCTGGACCTCAGAGCGTACAGGAGACTAAGTTCCTAAACTGGTCCAGGTGAGAGCACTGATGGCTAATGTGACTCCTGCATCTCTGGACCATTCCTTCCGTTGAGGAGGTGGGGAAGAGGAATGCTGAAATCAAGTAGGAGGCAATCATTCTTAACTCTGTTTCCCTCTTCATGAAACAGAGTTTATTTGGGGCCAGAGAAACTCCACACACAAAACAAACAAACAACAACAACAAAACAATAAAACAAACAAAACCACCCACCCACCCACCCACCCCCCAAAAAAAAACAAAAACCAAGAAATCTTGAAGTCATCAGAGGAGTAAGTTCTTAGAAGATAACACGTTTTCTTAAGTAACACAATTCTTGTAGCTGCTTAAATCTCATACTCTGGTACCCTTTTCCTAGTCCCAAGACATAAAAGGAAGAAGGGGGGAAAACTGATAAACTGTGATAACAGGCAGACCAGGTGATATCCAACAACACAGAAGTTGAAGGCCAAGAGTACTGGTGGGCCTGCCTGTCAATTAAGGGATGGAGACTTATGCCGGAGCGGCTGTTTGCGTGGTGGGATGATTGGCAGATTCAGGCATGCAGCCTGGTTGTAAAATTTTCAGTTTCCTTTACAGCTATTGGTTACTTGCCAGGATAGGGGCGGATCTAGCTACTGACTGAGGGAGAGAGAGAAAGGAGAACCTATGAGAAACCAGAGGCCCGGCTGCTCACCCAGAGTACTTTGGGAGCAGAGGTGGGCGTGAGTTTCCACAGGCAATAAAACCTTGCCTGCTTTGTTCCAGAAACTTGATAGGGTGTCATCTTCTGCTGGGGATTGTGTTATAAAAAATGAAAAGAAAGAGAAAGTGTGCGTGCGCGCGTGTGTGTGTGTGTGTGTGTGTGTGTGTGTGTAAAACTCCCTACAGCAGGAGAGCTCTGGAAAAGAGAATTGGGGGAGAGGGGAAACTTCCATTAACTTTCCTAGGTGATTTTTAAAATGCCGGTCAGGATTTTAAGTATTATCCCTGCCTCATTTCTGGTTAATGGTGTCAACTTGCCTGTTGCTGACTTTTACTGTTTCTTAGGGTTTTCTGGAACTTTTGTCTCTACCTTTCCTGCACTGTCCTGACTTGGTTTCAGTCTGAATAATGCTTTCTTTGTTAAACACACACATACACACAAAAATCAAAATAATCATCATCATCATCATCTCACTCCCATCATCATTCCCATCATCATTGAAGGGAATACTTTCAATTCTTGATTAAGTAGCTAAAACAAGGCCCCACTCTGTCCTACTTGGGAACACTATCCTCCTCCAAAGGATGATCTTTCTCTAACATTGAGGATTCCTCAAGGCCTGACTGCTGGAAGTGGAGCTAGGGCAATCTATTTAAACTCACAGTATCTTTGAGCTTTCCTAGTTAAGGAAAATCAACAACAAAACTAGCTTAAACAGGTTTAAACTAGTGGTGGACCTGAGCAGGTAGATTGCTGTCAATTCCCTAAGAAGCTAAATAGCTCAAGCTCCTGCGTTGGTAGGAAGCTTTTCTACCAACTGGGCAAGTTCCCTCTGCTTTGAAAGAAGAGTTTATCTGGATTCAGAGGACAGGTGTTTTGGGAGAAAAGCTTTCTTCCTGGTTTTTCTTAGGCTTCCTGGTGTTCTGTTTGCCTTAGGTTGCTAAAGAGTTCCTTCCACAGAAATGGGATCAACTGGGCTGCTAGGAAAGCCAACGAGGGTGAGCCAGAAGATGTCTTTCTCGCCCTCAGCTAGAGAGAAGGAGGGTGTGCTGAGTCGGGACAGCAGGGGCTCGGTTATTTAGGGCAATGCTTAAGGAGCAGTGCTTTCCATGACTCATCTCCTGGAGTCATGGCTAAGTAGTTTCTGAGAGTCCCATGTCTGACATGGTCACACACACCTCTGTTCACTTGAAGGAAAGAGGGTTGGGGGAGGTAGCCTGAGGAACCAGCGTAGCCTCTGGGATGCTTTCCTCTACCTGTCTCATCAGCTTCAGTTGCTCTTTAAAGTTCCCTAACAGCCAGTGTTCTTCTGGACAAATGTAGGGACTGACTGCTGAGTGCAACCTCAGTACAGAGTGGCAGGCAAAGTGAATCCAGGTGCAGTACACAGATCAAAGAGCTGTGTGGTCTAGAAGGGCCTGGTATCAGGATGAGCGCAGGCTTCCAAGAAGACGAGGCTCTCCTGAGTGATTTCTTTTCTGTGGAAAACATAGTCTAAAGAGTTCCCATTTATCTCAGATCTGTACCTAACAGCATTAACCTGCTCAACAGATTCCTGGCAAATGCAGCCTCATTGCAAGTGGTGGGCAAGGTGAATCCATATTCTAGATAAATACCCATATCAGGCAAAAGAGGGGTTCAGGATAGACATGAGTCTGAGTAAACCCAGCAGGGAGCATTAGGAGAGGAAAGAGGTCAAGGCACTATGGATGGGTCTGATCTGAGAGAATATGCCTGAAGAGTGCTCAGCCTATAGGTAGACTTTGAACCAGAGTGTAAAGCATCGTCCTTGGAAAGGTAGGCAATCATGGCAGTATCAGTTCAGCCCAGATGTGACCCAGATGTGACCCACAGAGCCTGGGCATGAGAAAGAAGCTTAGATGAAGCTCCCAGTTTAAGTGCTTCAAGGACTTGGGAATGTCAGTTCAAACTGGAGGTGAAGGGATCAGGGTCTGGGTGGTGAAGAAGTGGCGCCTGAATTAGTAGGCGCACTGCTGACTACAGCATCGATTGAAAGAGGCTTGCACACAAGTGTAGCTGCAGCTTGGGAGGTGATAGAACTTACGGTCTGGAGCTCTCTTTGCTTAGGCTCTGGGTGTGTCTCTAGATCTGAACTTGGGTTAGTTCTTTATCACTAAAAACGTCTTGCTCTCAGACTCGGAATCCCTGGAGCCTGAAGAACACAGAGCCTGTCACACAAGCATGTGCTCAGTGAAGTTGGTGAATGGGAATTTTGTTGAGTCTTAACTGTGAGACTGAAGAAGCCATATGGGGTTTTGCTTTACTGGGGTTTCTAAGACTGTCATAAAAGCCCGTGACCAAAAGCAGCTTGGGGAGGAAAGAGTCTATTTGTCTTACATCTCCCAGGTTACAGTTCATTGAGGAGAGCCAAGGCTGGAACTGAAGCACCCACCTCAGGGGGAACTCTGCTTACTGGCTCCCCTTCCTACTCTCTCTCAGCCTGGTTCTTTACACAGCCCAGGACCACCTGACCAGGGCTGGCACAGTCCACAGTGAGTTGGGCCTTCCCTCAATCATTCATCAAGAAAATGCCCTGCAGACTTGCCTCCAGGCAATCTGATAGAGGAAGTTTTTCAATTGAGTTTCCTCCAGCCAGGTACTCTAACCTGAGACAAGCAGACAAAAAAAAAAAAAGACAGTTAAACCCAACTTTCCACCACAATCCAAATATTTGTTGCAATCAGACTGTTGTAGAATACTATGGGCAGTTGTCTTAGTTAGGGTTACTGTTGCTGCAATGAAACATAGTGACCAAAAGCAAGTTGAGGAGGAAGAAAGGGTGTAAGACCAGGCTTACACCTCCACATAAAAGGGTGTACCGGGCTTACACCTCCACATAAAAGGGTGTAAGACTGGGCTTACACCTCCACATAAAAGGGTGTAAGACCGGGCTTACACCTCCACGTAAAAGGGTGTACTGGGCTTACACCTCCACGTAGGATAGGAACTCAAACCAACTAGAAACGTAGAGGCAGGAGCTGATGCAGAGGCCATGGAGGGGTGCTGCTTACTGGCTTGCTCCTGACTGGCTCACTCTGCTTTGATATAGAACCCAGGACCATCTGCCCAGGGATGCCACCACCCACCATGGTCTGGGCCTCCCGCATCAGTCACTAATTAAGAAAATGCCTTACTGTCAGACCTTATGAAGGCATTTTCTCAACTGAAGTTCCCTCCTTTCGGATAACTCTAGATTCAGTGAGGTTGGTACCCAGCTCAACAGTCCAGTTTCGGTTTTGGTTTAGTTTCCAGATTGCTAAAGGAGGCTTCAGGGAAATATTCTGGTACCTCAAAGGCACCTATCAGAATTCGGTGTCTGTGTGGAACCACACTGCCTTTTCCTCACTGGGCAAGGCACAAGGATATCAATATACTAGCAGGCAGCTGTTCCCCAGTGTTTACCAGAAAGAGCCCTGTCTGTGCCTCCTGGTGTTAGAATTCATTGTTCTCAGGAGGAGTCCAGCATTCCTGTTGCCTCTGGGCTTCAATGCACCACACATAATCTTTGATTTAAAAAAAACATGCTGTTCCTTTTTTTTTTCCCCAAGGCAAATGGGGTAGCTGGATGGAAGGAAAGGCAAGCCAAAAAGATCAGGGCTTGGCTTGATATGATCAATGCTCTCTGAGTCTGGACCTTTCTGCTCTCATTTGGGAAAGCCTGGAGGAGCTAATTCTGCCTTAGTCTGTAAAATACACAGACATCGACAGCACATAGGTTCAGTGGTTCCGTGTACCAAAGCTGGAGGAGCTTCCCAGGAATGTGTGGGTGTTTTATGAAGAGCCCAATCAGTCGGGATAGTAGAGGACTGGGCAGTCACCCAGCAACACCTGGACTGGGGCAGGAGGAGACACCAACAGAGCCTAGCAGGAACTGGTGACTTTCTCTCTTTGAGCAGGTCCAAACCTCAAGGACTAGGTTAGAAAACTCAGAAGGCAATCTCCTGCCTGTGAGACTAATATACTTTGCCAGATCTTGGTATAAACAGACACTAAACACACATAGCATTCTAACTTCCTTCTCTGATGGTCTATTATACTGATTTAAATAGATGTGACCCCCATGGACTCATAAGTTTGAATGTTTGACCCATGGAGAGTGGTACTATTAGGAGGTGTGCCCTTGTTGGAGAAAGTGTGTCACTGTGTAGGCAAGCTTTAGGCTCTTCATGTTCAAGCTCCACCCAGTGTGGAAAGAGACCCTCCTCTTGGCTGCTTTCAGATCAAAATGTAGAACTCTCAGCTCCTTCTCCAGCACCATGTCTGCCTGCACACTGCCATGCTTCCTGCTTTCATGATAATAGACTGAACCTCTGAAACTATAAGCCAGCCCCAATTAAATGTTGTCCTTTATAAGAGTTGTTTTGGATCCAGGCAGTGGTGGTGCATGCCTTTAATCTCAGCACTTGGGAGGCAGAGGGCAGGTGGATTTCTGAGTTCGAGGCCAGCCTGGTCTACAAAGTGAGTTTCAGGACAACCAGGCCTACACGTAGAAACCCTGTCTCAAAAAAACAAAAACAAAAACAAAACAAAAAAAGAGTTGCCTTGGTCATGGTGTCTCTTCACAACAATGGAACCCTAAGATAACTATTATACTAAATAATCACAGATTAAAGCATAAAAGATATAGCCTCAACATGCCTTCTTTAAAAAATACTCTTTCCAAACCCACTGTGTCCAGTTGGTGCTGGCAACTGAACATGGGTGTGGGGTCATGCACTGGGGTATAGTCAAACAACCCTGCCAAAAAAGAAGTGACAGAGTAACTGTTCCCCCCTCCCCCACACAATTATCAAGTGCCAGTAGTAGCTCCTCAACTGTGTGTAAGGCTTGTGCAATACTCTGTCAGAGTCATACTGGACATTTTCACCAGCCTGATCCTGTACAGGTAACCAAGGCTGTTCTGAGATCACGTGAACAGGCAGGACCTGTCTAGAAGACAGTATCTCATAGCACTAGCACTTTTTCTGACCTCCCTTCTGAAATGTTCCCCTGAGCCTTAATTGATACAGATGTGTTATCTTCAGCAGAGCTCTTCTGGTCCCTTATTCTGTGCACATTGAATAATTTGAATTGAATTGATCAAATAGCAATATGATCTTGACTTTGGTTGAGTGCAGGATATAAGCATGCATTTCTAGAGATGGAGAAACAGCCTATCAGGCATTGTTGACTCATCCTGCATCCATCTTGGGGGCAGTTCCAACTGTTCAGCCTCTGAGCCCTCTCCATGAGGCTGTGAAAGGGATGTGGGCACAAAGGTCTTTTCACTCTGCTTGAAGACCATGCGCTGGTGGATGCAGATCACTATGGTACCAAATTGTTGCTTGTCAATGCCAAGCATGACCATGGTGTTGTACTCCTCATTGGTGGGTGTCTATGAAGTCCTTCAGGCTCATGGACACAGACCTCTCAGCGGCAATACCTTAGGTGCTGTGCTTCTAGCTTTGTGGTGGTACCCTGCATATTATCATTTAGAAGCTCTTACTCTATTCCATATGGGCAAAGTATACACTCATGACTGCATATAGGCATGAACCTTAGAGTACACAGCACTATTTATGACAGTCTGTATTCCTTAATCCAGTAGTTTTGAGTCATGTGCGCCAGCATCTGGTCTGAGAGGATAGATTCTGACCCTTGTACCACTTAATGACTTCATAATCTGGGCTATTCCTGAGCCCGAGAATCCTGCACTAAAAGCCACTTGTGGAAGAAGTACTTCTGTAGAAGCCTTGTTATGCAAGGGGCAAGGACCCCTTCCCATTCTGTCACCCATTTAGAAGGCGTCTATGCTCATGCAGGCACATGCTCAACATAGGCATAATGTCATTGAAGGTGAAGATCTTCCAGAAGTGAGGCTTAAAACTGTCTTTCTACATAACCCTCGCTGTCCTGCTAGAACTCACTATGTTGGCTCAGGATGGCCTCAGACTCACAGATCTGACTGCCTCTGCCTCCTAGTGCAGCTATGAAAACCACAATCTAACATGCTCAGTTAAGATTCAAATTCTTTCTCTTTTTATATTAAAATCACCTTATTTAAAGAAAAGGTATAATGATCTTCCATTGTGTCATTTATAACACATTGACAAGAGAAGCTCAGAATGAAACCAGGTGCCTTAGCTCACACCTGGAATCTCAACATTCAGCACACAGGAATTCAGCCAATGTGTAGACGCCACCTTGGACCATTTACAGAAGCACAGTCTCAAAATAGCTAGATCGTTTTTACATATTGCAAATGCTTAATAATAATTAACTTTGTGTATGTGTCAGGGGTTAGAACCTTCCTGAATTTCTAGGCTTGGTGCCCCTCCAAACTCTCAGTTATCAGCTGTAATCATAGCACTCTGGGGACAAAAGTGAGCCATTCCCCCAACACTTATGAGTGTCAGCTGAATTCCCAAAATGCAGATAATGGCAAGGTAGTGTCAGCTCCATTGTTCACCAGACTGAAGATGAGTCCATGCTAACAATAAACCCCCAAAGGTTTCGAATGGAGTGAGTGGAATTAATCCTCTCTGTTCTATAGTGTCGCTGATGTAAATCAATCATTCTTCGCACGCCAAGCTGTTCTCCAGCACAGAGCAGCTGGGTGCTCCCCAAATCCCATTTGGTTCTGATCCCCAAATGACAACAGCTACAGCTTACAGATCAAAGTCACATCACCGCAAGACTGTTCTCACTTCCTGCCCATTGCCAGTTGCCGGATATCATCATCTCCATGTCTGACTGGCTGTGATTTAGCCTCTTCATTCTTCAGTTCTGTTAAACAGATAGAAATGATCCTAGAACCAGCGGTTTCAAGTAGCATTTGTGACAAGTGAGTAAATAGAATTACTTGGCATGACTGGAGAGAGGTAGAGCAGAACAAGGGTGGGAAGAAATTTCTGTATCCACTCTAGGCCCATGAGTCTTGATGCATCTCCTTATATTCACCTCTGTGGGAACCCTTCAGAAGCTTTCTTATATGCTGCTGAACTTTTTCTTTAAGATCTGTGTATGGTGATATGTGGTTGGATACAGGTACTCCAGGCAGCCAGAGCTGTAGGCTCCCCCTGGAAATAGTTATAGGGGTATAAGCCACATGTTCTGGGTACTAGAAAACTAACTTAGATCCTTTACATGAGTACTTTGTGCTCTAACCATTTGAGCCCTCTATCTAGCCCTGTTGTAGGAGCTTCCTTACATAGTCATGATGGATCATAGCATTGGCCATTGACAATTCCCTTCCTGTGTCATCTGGAGTTAGTGTTGTGGGGTTCAATGTCAAAAGCTTCTAAGCACGCTTGTTCCTTTCCATGGTCAGTCTTGGAAGCTACCAAGGGACCTCTGTGGGGTAGTGGGCAGCTTTGACAGCCAGAGTCCAGTAGAGCGGCCACCTTAGAACCCCAGAGACCCACTAAGCAAAGTAAATTTGTTCACAAGGGACGGTAGGCGTTCAGTGATAGCTCCTGAGACCAATGGCTCAGATTTCAGCCCAAACCTCTCACAGCTGCCCCTGCAAGAGATGTGTGCTCTATCAGGCAGACAATGCCTCAAGCTCCCAGCATTCTAACTGGACCTTACACCCAGTCATCTGACCACAAGCCAGGCATGACATGCCCCATACAATAAAAGGGGCGATTTGCCCACTCCTCACTCTCTTATTCTCCTACTCTTGCTCTTTCCTTTCTTATTCTTCTACTCTTACTCTTCCCCCCCCCACTCTCTTGTTCTTAACCTTGCTCTCTTCCTCTTAATCTCTTGTTCTCTTACTTCTTCTCTCTTACTCTTCTCCTCTCACTCTTCTCCTCTTGCTCTCTTACTCTTCTCCTCTTACTCTCACTTTCCCTCTCCGTCTCTTGTTCTCTCTCTACTCTCTTTCTCTTTGTTCTTTTCCCTTGCTTTCTTCCTTTCTTTTCTCCCTCTCTCTCTCTCTCCTTCCTCTCCTTTCCTTCTGTCTACTCAACCAGCATATACTATCCTTCCTACAATAAAATAACTCATTTATACATTGCCTCCTTTTTAATTAAGGCACCGTGCAGCAACAGGTCAGCCCCAGGGGAGAGAGAGAGAGAGACCCGGGCCTCAGCAGCAGGCCCCCTGCCTCCAGGAAGAGAGAGAGACAGCCAGGCCACAACAGTAGCCCCCCCTCTGCCGTTGGAACGACAGACCTCTAGTTGTCACATTAGCAACAAAGACAACTCTCATTCCAGAGAACACAAAGCATTCTTAGTAGTTGTGCTAAGAAGTGAGGAAGAGCCAAAGGTTTTACATCCACACAGCTATAGGGGAGCTACAACACATAAGTAATTACTTGATAAGGTATCTCACAATTCTTGGTTCCTTTCTGTTAACCTAAGTTTAAGGTACTTTAGTGAGAAATCTTATATTTCTCATGTCACCACAACTACCTCCAAGCCAATATGCTTCAAGACAACTCTTTTAAAGTTTGTGGGGCAGATAATTTGTGAAATACCCATCTCCTAATGAGATGTTCTCATTCCTTGGCTGTGAAGTTGTACTGGGTCTTCTTAAATGGATCTTCAGAGACTCAGGTTGGTCAGTGAAAGATATGGGGAACCCACACTGTGGATAACCAAGCCATATGTATAAAGGTGGCAAATGAACACCAAAATGCCCCTCAGACAGCATAAGTACTGAACACACTTGTCCCACTGGTCCATGGTTTGATCCTGATGACTGACATTACAATGACATCTTCCTGGGATGTAAGGTGGTCTATCTGGGCCCATCAGTGTTAATGCAAGTCAATGGATGGACATTAGTGACTTTTTTTGGGAAAAGCCAAGCACTTTAAGGTGAGAAGTGACTCTCACTCCAATCCAACCCTATTCTTGGTTATATTGATTGGCTCAGAGTGATGTGAGGAGCTTGGAGAGTAGGTGTGTGGGTTTGAAATGGGTCCTATATTAGTCTAGATTCCCCCAAAGATCTGACCTTTGGCATAGGCAGTCTCTGCGAACGACGTAGGAATAGTAAAGCTAAGGCAGTTGTCACCAGTGTCCCTGCTGTGGGTCCACCTCTGTGTACCATTACCCTCTGTGCTTCACCTTAATTCTAGATCATTAGCTTTGGACCAGGCTTGTGATCTTGTGATCCTGGTATACTCCCACCATTGTATCAGAGCCTCAATTAATTTTTTTTGCAATATTTTATTCTCATTTATTTAATTTTAGACAGGATCTGTCTACATAACCCTGCTGGAACAGGACATGTTAGATCAGGCTAGCCTCAAACACACAGATCTGAAGACCTCTGTATCCCTAGTGCTTGGATTAAAGGCATGCTCTGCCATGCCTAACTAGGGATCAAATATTTTTACTTTTATTTCTATGAAAATCACTTTATCTAAAGAAAGAGTGGGATGAGCTCCTATTGTGTCATTCAGTACACATTGACAACAGAAGCTCATAGTGAAGCCAAGTGTCTTAGCTCATACCCGGAATCTCAACACTGAGGACTAAAAACTATAGCCGGAATGTATGAGCTAGTATGGGTTGCATACAGTCAGACTCCATCTCAGAAAACAAAACTAGACTGGGTGTGATGGCAAATCTCTACACTCCAAGACAGGGATGTAGGGGAGTGTCAGAAGCCTCAGGATAGACCCTCATATAATAAATTAACTAATTAAATTAGGCCCTGGCTTGGGCGTGATAAAGTAGGCAGGTGAAGAAACTGTCGAGCCCCAGTTCTGAGTGGCAAAACAGTTTCCATGGACGAATGCAGGCCAAGACCTCGGGGAGCTCTGGGCAGTGGCATCTTCAGGATAGAAATCTGTGTCCCACACTGCACTGCTGGTTTTAGGAACCCACAAAGCCACAGGCTTGCTCTCTCAACCTTTTAATGAACTGTGGGAGCATTCAAGCCAGGTAGATCCATACAGCCAGGCTCACTCAGTTAAAGCAGGTGTTATCCTCAGAAAGCTGGTTGGCAGCTAATGTGTCAAAAAGGAATCCATATCAGAATGTGGCCTTTGCATCTTCAGACAGCCATTCTCCCTACCCCATAGACTCAGAGAGGTCCTGAGCTCTGCCCTACAGTGTCTCCTCTTCCTTGGTATACTCATTTAAATCAAAGGGTTTTTTTTGTTTGTTTGTTTGTTTATTTGGTCTTTGTTTTGTTTTGTTTGGAATCCAGTTGTGCGAAGGGCTCAGTGACAACAGGCTATGACACTTACTCTAGATAGGCATCCAAGTCATAGAAGTCTTCAATGAAGAGTTTGTCTCAGCATCCTCTGATACTGAGATTGTGTTTGCTGATGGAGTTTTGCATGGGCTTCCATTTGTCTTGGAGACTGTTTCTGCAGTTGCAGCTCAAGGTGTGCTGGGAACTGGAGGTTGAGGCCAGACTTTGGCTAAGGCTGGACCTTTGGCTGGGTCATCCTTAATCTTGCCAGATAGATTCTAATTTCCCCCAGAAATCTCATTGGTTTTCTCTTTGTGCTTCTTCACAGTTCTGAAAATTCTAACATTCATGAGATATTTAGGGATGGTTGGATATTCATGGTTAACATGGTAAGACTGTCTCAAAAGCAAACAAAACCTAAACCCTTAAAGCTGTACTATAAACTCCTTTAAGCCCTTTTCCTATTTCTCATTTCCAAACACCTTTCCAATGTTGACTGTTGCTATGTTTTTGGTTGCTATGTTATTAGTACACAGGAATTTTATTTTTTAGTGGTATGTTGAGTTAAAAGCAAAAGTGAAAGGTCAGAAAGTTACTCAGAGAGCAAAGGCACCCCTGGCAAGGCTGAGTTGGTTCCCAAGACCAATAGGATGGAAGGGGAGAATCAACACTATATGTTGTCCTGATCTCTATGCATGCTGTGGTCTGTAGGTCCATGCGCACAGGCACAAAATAAATAATGGCAAGAAACTCTGAATATCAAAGGCTTCTCTTCCTCTTATCAGTGTACCTGTGCCTAAGAACAGACCAGACTCTGCCTCCGCAGGTTGAACATTACCATCAATGTGGGGAAGTAGGATGGAGGTCTTCAGCATCCTGGGAACAGAAGATTATCTTAGATCATTGCAACTGAGTGGGGAAGACTTTCAGAACCTAAGGGCTACAAACAAAGATGCATGGGCTTGTTAGAAGGGATTTGTCTTGCTGAAAAGGACTGTAGAATACCTGTGCTAGGACAATAGCTTCAGGGTGCCCAAGGTAGATGATCAGTAGTAAAGACATCACCTTTAGTACTGTGACTGTGATTGCCTATTTGACTGACTTTGTGGTGTTACAGAAGCCATTCTAGTGATTCAAGCAGGTGACAAACTGTCCCACCCCTGTTATATAATTAAATTATAAATAGTACTTGATTTGGGGCCTTGAAAGGGACAAGGGTAATTTTAGAGGACTTGCCTGGGTACTTTCTACCTTGAAGGCAATTGCTCCAAATTTAGGCAGAGCAGCATGAGGTAGCTCAGCAAAATCATCTTGGTCAAGTTCTATCTTTATATTCCTATGGGAATCCTTGAGGGTTGCCTTCCTCATTAAAGATTTGGATGAGGAAAATATTCACAAGATGTCATCATAGCAACTTTCAGGAGTTTCTTGTTGTGTAGCTTCCATACTCTTCATTGTATCAAAGGGACTGACATAGCTGAGGTCTCCCTTGACATCAGTGACAGTTCAGGCTCTCCATCAAACAGCCTATCCAAAGTCACCTAATTTTAGTAGAGGTTCTCAAATGCTTCGACCCCACTTCTAGCCCACCATCCTAAAGTAGAGGAGAAAAGATGGTAAATAGGACAAAGAGATTTGGACCTGTTTAGAAGTAGCTCTTTGGGGTGATTTCAGTCTCTGTTGTCAGGACTCCAGCAGTCCAGTTAAGTAGTGTCAGAGTACAGAACAGGAATCAGCAGCAGTGGCACAATCCAGCAGAAACAGCCAGGCCTCTGCGGAATCCACACAAGTCAGTGGGAGTGTCCAGGACCAGCCAGGATGCCAGGAGAAATTCTCTGCTATATCTCTCTCAACAAAGCAAAGATTAGTGAAGACACAGGACCAACAGAGCATATGCAAGCACACTATCACTATCCATTGAGTCCTATTTATACTCTCCAAGCATTACATGTCCTCCCATGGGTCTCGCCACAGCAAAACACTATGTAAGTCTGGATCACATGACATATCCAGAAGTTTCCACTTCAAATATTTGTATTTGCTATGATAGTATAAGCTTTCTTGAATAGATCTATATCTCTTTCCCACTTCTGACTTCTCCACAGAAACTGGGTAATTGAGCCCTAATAGACAAAAATCTCTGAAGCAGTGCCTTGCAGGCTTCAATCCTGAAGCTATTGGGGTATTCTGATAGCTCATACTCCTGGTCTTCTGTATCTAGATCATTAGCTGTAGTGTACCTATGTGTTCCTTAACACAAGCCACTAAGCAGTTCAAAATGCAGGGGCCAAACGTCACCAATAGCAGGAAAAAAATTAGGGGTACTAACAGGGTGGATATGAGGGTGGTTAACCAAGGGGAGGAGTTAAACCAAGACTCGAATCAGCCCTGACCCTGTTCTCTCTCTCTCTCTCTCTCTCTCTCTCTCTCTCTCTCTCTCTCTCTCTCTCTCTCTCTCTTTCTCTCTCTTCCATTTGATTAACCCTTCTCTCACCTTGACCACTGAGTCTTAACAACCCCAAAATGGTCTATATAAAAGCAACACTCTTCAGCTAAGGCAGCACATAGCCCTCCTTGCTGGAGGAAAAGTTAAGTCTAAACCCCTCCTATTCTGTAGTACCACCTCTGATAATGAAGTCAATGATTCTTTAAGGTGACTAACGGAAGTTTCTATTTTCTCCATATCTAAATCAATGGCTGCCCTCAGACTGTCATAATTTTTCCCTTGTAAGATCAAAACGGAGGTCCCGGTAGCTTCCCTAGCCACCCCTAACCCCAACAGAAGGAAGACAGTGAGTGCTGTAACAAATTTGGTGGATGGGAACATAGAATGGGGGAAGGAACCAGAATCTAAAAGTACCATCTGGCAGTCATGATCAAGGTTGAGTGATCTTGAGCTTGAGCAGATTGTCCATCTTCTGTACCATCCAGTGGGGTACTCTGGGGAGCAGTGCATCTGCAGGTTTCACATGGGAAGTGTGCACCCAGGCCAAAACACCATCCACCTTGAGGGCTGTGGGAGTAGCTAGCAGTGCCAGGAAGGGTCCCTTACATTAAGGTTCCAGCAACTATGCCCAATGCCTCCTTACATAGGTCCAATCACTAGTCTGGAAGTGGTGAGAAGTTTCTGGCATCCCTGGAGAGGCAGACAATTTGGGCCAAATCTCATGTTATATTGACTGAAGGGCTTGGAGCCTCAAGAGGTTCCTATCAGTGAGTTGGGATACCTCCAGGGAGGACCCAGTGGACACCAAGGGAGTTGGGGTACCAAACAGGATCTCAAAAGAGGTCAGGTTAAAATGGTAGGGGGTGTTCCAAGCTCAGAACAGGGTCAGGGGGAGGGGTAACATCCAGTCCAAGCCAGTCTCCAAGGTTAATTTAGTCAAGGTCTCTTTTAAGATTCTATTTATTCTCTCTACCTGCCCTGAGCTCTGGGGACAGTATACACAATGGAGCTTCCAATTAGTCCTCAATGTCTCTGCCAATCCCTGACTAACCTTAGAGACAAAAGCAGGATCATTGTCCCATCCAATTACCTTAGACACTCTGAACCTCTAGAAAACTTCCTCTAATATCTTCTTAGCTACCACGGTAGCTGTTTCCTGCCTGGTGGGGAAAGCCTCAACCCATCCAGAGAAAGTATCTACAAACACCAGAAGGTTCTGTAACCGTATTTTCCTGGCTTAACGTCTGTAAAATCAACCTCTCGATATATTTCAGGCCATTCTCCCCTAGATCTTTTGACCTGTTTACTCTTAGCTGCATACGTATTCACTTCCTGGCATACCTTACACTGCTCTGCTATCTCTCTGGCTCAAAACCTGAGGTCCATTATATATACTTTAGGTCCCTTAATTGCTTGGACAAGCTTTTTATCCCCTAAATGAGTCCATCTGTGCATTTTAGCCTAGTAAGTCTTTTGCTTGCTTTCTAGGGAGTATGGTTTTCTTTCTTGTGTGCACCATTGCCCTTCCTTCTCTAGGTAGTAGTTGGTAGGGTGGCTAGTATTTTGAGTCCTCTCTTCTTCAATATATTCTAAGTGAGGCCATCCCTTAGTCTAGCCCCACTTCCCAGCTGGTGTCTCTTGCAGGCCCATAACCTGGATAGGCTCCTGCATAGCCACTTCTGGAGCCACTTGATCTGCCTGGTTATTGCCTTGGACCACGGAGTCTCTTCCCTTCTGATGTCCTGAGCAATGAGTAATATTCATAGTTGCCGGCTTCATGGGGCATCCAAGAGATCCAACATTTCCTGCTTGTTTATTTCTTTTCCTCAGCAGTCCTCTCTCTTGGTATATAGCCCTGTGGACATGGGCTGTGGCAAAGGCATACCTGTTATCCGTGTAGATGTTGATCTTTTTGCCTGCCCCCAGGTCAAATACTTTGGTCAGAGCAATTAGCTCTGCCTTTTGGGCTGATGTTCCTGGAGGATGTGGTTCTGCCCAGACCACCTGATACTCATCCATAATGGCAGCCCCCGTCTTGAGTTGTCCCTCCACCAGGGATCTGCTGCCATCCATGAATCAGGTCGCCTTGGCATGGTCCTTTCACCATCCCTGGTCTTCAGCTAGAATCTGCTGGCAGTCATGAGCTGGCAGGTCAGGGTCACGTAACAGAGTGGCCAGGTTGAGGGCCACTAGTGACATAAAGGTCACCCGATCTGAATTTAGCAACAGAGTCTGATAATAAGTCATGAGGGCATTGGTCAGCCATCGATCCAGGGGCTGGTGAACAATGCTCTCCAAGGCATGGAGAGCTGTCACAGTCAGGTTCTGCCCCAGAGTCAATTTATCAGCATCTTTAACTAGAACTGCCACCACTGCCAGTATTCGTAGGCAAGCAGGCCACCCAGTAGTGACAGGGTCTAATTTCTTTGACAGATAGGCAACTGGGTGCTTCCAGGGGCCCAGCTGCTGAGTGAGCACTCCCTTGGCTATCCCCCTGTTCTCAGCCATATAAAGGTGGAAAGGTCTACTGGCATCAAGCAGTCCTAAAGCAGGGCCTCAAGCACAGCCTACTTAATTGCATTAAAAGCCTGTTGCTTTTCTTCCTCCAAATGGAAGGGCTATCTGTTTTTAGTCAGAGGGTAGAGGTGGGGGCAGCCAATTCAGCAAGCCCTGGGATGCATAGCCAGCAGAACCCAGCTGTGCCCATTACAGATGGTTGTTAGCCACCATGTGATTACTGGGAATTGAACTCAGGACCTCTGGAAGAGCAACCAGTACTCTTAACTGCTGAGCCATGTCTCCATCACTAATGCTGCATTTTGATACCATCTTATCTGAGGAAGGGCATCATAACTCAGATTCCGGTTAGTACCAAACACTGCTCTATTTTCCTCATCTCTGAAGATCCACTTGGGCATGATTTCAAGACAATCTCTTCAAATATAACCTCTGACTGGCCTGTTGTAGATATAGTACCATTGTCAACTTGACTAATAGCTTCCCAGGAAGTGAATGTTCTCAAAGTACAATGGTTAAGTCTAATGATGTCATCTTGAAACACAGTTTGAATTGCATAAAAAAAAAATGCCCTGGGGATTAGTAAAACACAGTGTTGTATGCTTGTGATGCAGTCTCCAGAGAGAACTAGGTCATGAGGGCTTTGACCTGATGAGTTATTATTATGATATAATTTGTAGATGGCAAACAGTAGGAGGGGCCTGTGTAGAGGAGCAGGGTGCTGTGGATGTGCCTTTGCTGACTGTACCCTACCCAGGTCTCTTCTTCTGTTCACTTCTCATCTTTGACCATGGTCATGCAAACTGCTCCACCCTGAAGAGGGTTTGTGTGCCTCTCCAACCCTGACCAACAGGAATTAAGACACGACACAACCGGTTCCTTCTCTTAGCGGTTTACTCAGGATACTTTACAGACAGCATTGTGAAGAGGTGAGCCCGCGATCCCTACTCAGGCACAGCTTATATCCCCTAGTAGGAGCCCATGAACTCATGCCACGTGTCATCTCTCCATAGGCCAGGGAAAACACGTAAGATCAGGCCACTCAGAAGCACAACCTTCAAGCCAAATAAGGAGTTGTTTATCTCAGAGCTCTCGGCCAGCCGTCACCATCTTTAGGGCGCGGTTCGGACTGCTCTCTACAGTTCCCCATTTTTGTTTTACAACGAAACGGGCAAGAACAGAGGTCTGATCTCTGATGATAGAAATAGGGACATTGTACTACCCCACCCCAGGCTTCATGCTTCCCAGGGAGGGCCAGATCCGTCTGATGCCTTTTCCACAGAGACAGGTTCTGGGGCATCAACCTGTATGCAATCAGACATGCTCTTCTTGAGGTGATAACTGCAGGTAGCACACCTCAAGTGCAGTGCTAAGCCTCGCATCCCGAATGTGATGATCCCATAACCCAGAGGTCAATGGACAATTATTTCTGCATGACAGCAAGCCATGCTTGGGGGGACTGCCCTGCCTCAATGACTGTAAATGCTTGTGTTATCATGACAAGATCTCTTTTTCGGGCTCAAGCCACATGGCAGAGACAACAGAGGCAGAGAACAGAAACTCTCACTAAGGTCAAAGCTAATACCCCTATTCCCGACCACTCTTTCAAATGATGTGTTGCAGAGGAGATCCAAGATGATAATCCATCAGCCAACCCTGCATCCACTCACGTAGAGTTGACAGTCACGATAGCCAAACTCAGCCGATTTCCTGTAAGATATTGAAACAACTATTGGGAGAGATTAGCAGCCTGAGTAATATTTTGATATTGAATGTAAATCACACACAATCCAGGATATTTCCACTCGCAGCCTACTTGTGCTAGCTGCCAAAGGGTATTTATTTGTTCTGACTCAGCTGCATCAGGGCAGCTG
>JADRCD010184790.1:0-47548 GCA_019843815.1 Montemys delectorum
TGTGTGTGTCTGTGTGCGTTTGTCTGTGTGTGTTTGTCTGTGTGTGTTCATGTGTGTGTATGTTATGAAACAACACAAAGAAGAACCCAAACGCACACAGACACACACAGACACACACACAGTGTGTGTGTGTGTGCATGTGTGCGTGTGCGTGTGTGTGTGTGTGTCTTGTGTG
The DNA here is from genome assembly GCA_019843815.1 of Montemys delectorum. Classification (NCBI taxonomy): domain Eukaryota; kingdom Metazoa; phylum Chordata; class Mammalia; order Rodentia; family Muridae; genus Montemys; species Montemys delectorum. The sequence continues at coordinate 176 of JADRCD010184790.1, forward strand.
TGTGTGTGTCTGTGTGTGTGTCTGTGTGTGTGTGTGTGTGTGTGCATGTGTGCGTGTGTCTGTGTGTGTGTGTCTTGTGTGTGTGTGTGTCTGTGTGTGTGTGTCTGTGTGTGTGTGTGTCTGTGTGTGTCTGTGTGCGTTTGTCTGTGTGTGTTTGTCTGTGTGTGTTCATGTGTGTGTATGTTATGAAACAACACAAAGAAGAACCCAAACAAGATTGTCTTGCTTGGAATTCCATTCTTGTTGTGTGCTAGAAAGTATTTTAAATTTTATATAAAAAATTAAAATGCTCTATGGCTTAGTTGTTTTTGTTTCTGTTTGCTTTGTTTTTCTGTTTTGAAGAAGGCTCTTCTACCTTGGGCAGGATGATATATTAAATTCATGTGATCCTTCTTCCTCAGTATACTGAGCAGGTGGACCAATAGCCACTTGCCTTTTCTACACGTGCCTCTGTGTAGAAAAATGACATAGTTAAAATGTTCCCCATTTTTTAAGGAAAAATGGAAACAGTTATTTTCATGGTTATCTTTTTTGTTTTTAACTTAAAACTATCCTTAATTCTCCTTGGGAACTTTCTGAAGTTAAAAGTAGAGTTGAAACACTGGTCAGACAGATTTTGTCTACAAATGCTAACTAATACACAGAAGGGAAAAAAACTGAAGGTGACCCAGAACACAGACTAGAAACAGTCTGTTTGATGCTTGCACATTATGGGGTCTCTCTATGTTTGACTTAACCTCAATTGCTATTAAATGAGATCAGATCACCTTAAGATAATTGATTTACATGGAAGTTTGCCCCATTAATTTATCTGAAAAGCTAGCCTAAAATAGATATCTTTGTCTTCCAGTCAGCACTGATGTAAATGTGTAGTTGAAATCATAAACCTGGTTGGCTTCAGCATGTGCCACAGAATGTTGAGGTAGCTATAGGCATTAATTAGTGGTATTCTGCTGGTATGCAGCATACTGTAGTAACATGTTAATATGTAAATTTTCATATTTACATACTTAGATCTTACTTTTTCTCATGCATGTACATTTAGCACAACTATATTGTTTTTAAACACTTGCTGACATTTAGAAATAAATTTCAAAAAGTTTCTAAAAATATATTTTTGGGAACAAGTAAAATAAATTTGTCCTAAGTACTGTAACTTCATTCCAAAACATATTGACTGTTTCCAACTACAGCTCCTGTTATTCACCTTCTGTTCCTCAAAACATAATGACCATATCTGAAACCCAGCTCCCATTTTTTATCCTGTGTTCATAAAATCATAATGACTATTCTGCACCAGAGGTCTCTTTATTCATCACTTTTATTCATCCCAAATAATAAGTGTTCCTTACTACAGCTCCTGTTATTCATCATTTGTTCCCCAAAACATGATTGTTCCTTACCATATCTTCCACTATTTACTCTTTGTTCCTCTAAAGATAATGACTATTCCTGACAAGAGCCAACAGGAAAGGCTATGGCAAGCAAGTGAGTTACATGGAGATGACCTACCATTTTGCATGACTGTTGTGTGTGCTCTCTGAGTGGCATGGGCCCAAGAGACTTTATCTGAGGATTGTTTCTTGCTGTTGCTCTGCCTTTCCTATCACTATTACATAGCCTAGCAAATTCTGGGCATCAATCCAATTGAGTGCATAATTTCCTGTAGATCAATATGAAGATGTACTTTCATAAATACTATATAGATGAATTGAAGATTTGTAATTCCTGATAATGATTTTATAGAATGATGTCTGAAATGAATTAAGTAATTTTATGCCCCCTGTAAAATACAAAGCTGCAACTAGAGTTCTATGTCATAAGATACTTGCATTAGGAAAAGACAATTAGCTTGCAGCATATAAACAAGGAAAACATTCCTTCTAGGTTAGGAATGAGGCCACTGATCTTGGTAACTAAACATTATAAACTAGGAATGGGCAATTTATTGTAGGTGCAGGGACAGAAAATAAATGATTGACTAGTTTATCTATACAATATTTCAAAAATAATAAGACACAAGGCTGATCATTTGTCTCATGGAAAAAAACTACTAACTTGTGAGAAAAAATTATTGCTTTAGACTTATAATGAACTTGCAGAGCTAGAAAATAGATCATGTTTAGTCAGGAATAGTCTTAATGGAAAGACATGTAAAAAAATCTAATATCAATTCTTAAATGTCACAAACCTATGTCATGAACTATTGCTTTCAACTTACTATATAGTTATGGAATGTAAATTGTTTAGAAAGCCATATAATCAATTATCTTGCTGTAATGATTCTACCTTATAAAGGCTGAGATAATTTTGTCTAAGAAGGAATTAAAAGTCTCAAGGAAAAAATAAAGGAAGAGAAAGCTCTTTATTTTTCTAAGAAGATGTCCCCCCCCCCCATATTTTCTTTATCTACTGCATGTATATGAATGCCTCACTTTGTGTCCTTTTCCTTTCTCTCATAAACAGTTAATGAGCTCTGGCCTAGTCAGCTAAAGGCCCCTGAGTTAAAGAGTAAAGGGCCCAAGTAATTAGGTTTCTTTTCTTTATCCCTTGCTGCTATCAGCAGGACTCAATTGTCAGAAGCCATCAACTCTGTCTCTCAGAATATCAAAAGAGTGTTAATTACCACAAGCTTTCAGTTCTTGACCCAGAATAGGAAGAGAGAGCTAATTGCCAGAAGCCAACAGTTTTTGGCCTTCATCTGACTTTGTGTTTCACCTCAGTACCTGGGTATCAAGGCAGGACCTTGACATGTTCCTATCTACAAAACAACACATGGATGTGCATAATTGGACTGTAAAAACTACATCCTGTATCAGTTGACTTATATCAATAAAAAAAGGATAGCCCCTATCCCAGTTCCTGATTGGTAGATAAACATAACAATAACTTGGCACAGATATGTGTTGTTTGCAAGCTTAAATACTCTGTGATCTTCTGACTCAGGGTAGCAATTCAGCACTCAAATCTGTTCTGCAGCCCTGATTCATCAGTAGTGGCTTGATTACAAAAAGTTATTGTCTTCTGTATTGACTTGATTTTTGCGTTGTATGGAGGTCAGATGATATCAAACAGCCTGTAGCTGTTTATCTTATTTTAGAGATAATCTTTCCCATTGAGCCTAGAGTTTACTGATGTGTATACACTGGCTGTCTATTGAGTACATAGGGTGGTGCTATTATCCCCATTGACCTCCCTTGAATTCTATTTATAACTGCAGACCACCAAACCTGGCCTGGGCAGCAAGTATGTACTTCACAAACTGAGCCATCTTTGAGCTCTGGACCAATTACTTTTTAATATCTTCTTGTCATTATTTTGTTGTGTTACTGAATGGAAATATGTGTGTATATGGAATGACATATCTTATATCACTTATTCCCTATTAACAGTGGCTCAAATGTAAAAGGATGCTAAATATTCTCATAAAATCTCAAAATATTGTGGGATATATCTTCCAAATACTCTGTATTCACAGATATTGGAGGAATGTGGTGAATATCATAACCAAGTTTGTTGTGTTTTCATGCAAGATTAATGTTTTCAGAACTGTAAATCACATTATTTAAGTAAAATGCACACTGAATTTATTCTCTTTAATCAAAACACACAAAGGCATTTTTAAAAGTGACTTTCTATATTGATGTCTAGCTCCCAAATGAATGAGACTGAGACTACATGATGTATTTAATAAGCTTTATAGCACACTAAATGAGTAGTTATTAATCTATGCTATTCCTTTAAGCTAATCTGACTAAGCTCCTGTGAAAATCCCTAAGATTCTTTCCCTTTAGTATTAGTATGTCCTTCTACTTCAGATGTGCTCTTCCATGTTGTCTCTTTGGACCCCTTCCTTATGGAAAATGTCCTCTTCTCTCTCTCTCTCTCTCTCTCTCTCTCTCTCTCTCTCTCTCTCTCTCTCTGTCTCTCTCTGTCTGTCTGTCTCTCTCTCTCTCTCTCTCTCTCTCTCTCTCTCACACACACACACACACCCTCTCTCTCTCTTTCTCTCTCCTAATACCTCATATCTATGACTGGCAGAAGTCCTATCTTATTCCTGCTTCTGCCTAACCATCGGCAGACTGCTAATCAGCTTTTATTGACCAATCAAAAAATAAACTTGGAACAACGTTTACCCAAACTTGAGAAAGAAGATTCTGAGAATTAACATTACAATGCTATGTCTGGATTGTAACAAAATATGGAGATGGAAAGCTGTGAAAACAGAATTTGAATGATATTGAATAATACAAGGACAATTTTTACCCAGTGCACAAAAATAGTATGCATACAAGAGCTTTAGTACAGAGATGACATTGCATTAAGTATATGATCTAAACTGTTGTTGGTGTGTCATACACACCATCCTCCTATTTTATTTTAAGAAATATCAAAGAACAACATTTGTTATCTAACCATGAGAAACTTTGTGGTAACTTTAGTATTTGCAATTCCTTCATTTGGGGAGTATTTTCTTTTCTGTATTAAAAAAATCCACAAATGCTTTATTTTTTGTCTGTATTGTCTCTAAGTTGTACATTTGTATAATGAAAGCAAAACAGGTTAAATGTTCTTATAAAATCAAGAATGAAATCAATAAATAAATGGAAGAAACAAAAGGGAGTATTATAAAAACAACAGGAAAGTTCTGAAACAGTGCATCACTGTCTCAGAACTTACTGTACATAAAAAATTATTGCCAGTATTAGAAAATCAAATTTGGGTCCAATAATCAATGGAAAATGATAATTGTTTATGTTTAGCAATGTAAGCTACAGTCCAAATGAGAAAGGTGTCCCCAAAACAGTATACTTTGAGAATCAGAACGCATTTCAAATTGATCATGTAGATTTAACTTAATTCATTCTATATTTCATGCAGGTCATTCCTCCTGATCCCTGATGCTTTATGATTCAGGGTTTTTACAAAAACCAGAGCTCAATGTTTTGTTCTTGGGTGAACTTTATTCATATTGACAAGGTATAATTCCATAGGTTTGTTCACAAAAATATTATCTCATAATACTGCATGGGAAGAAACTGCAAATATTAAGGTAACTTATACTACATTCAATAATTATAAGCCAATTTTATAAAACATCTAGGTCTCTTACTCTAATAAACTAGTTTACACTGTGTACAATTGTAACTTTATACTCTATTGTTCAGTTTTTATTTGCTGTTCTCATGTCTCCTGTAAGGAGAGATTCTCCCCTCTCCTCCTCACTCACTCCTCTGTCTATAAAATATTTTCACTGTGATGCACTGTTCTGGAGTTTCCCAGGTAGGCTTTGCCTTTTATGTATCGTCCAAGAATGTTTGTCTTTGAAAAGAATCCTGTTATACTTGCTTTTATTTTGTTTGAGGAGCTTGTAACATTTCTGTGCTGCTCTATACTGCATTACCATGAAGTGCTCTTAGTTTTTCTCATTAGGAGCTGTAGCTTTCAATCCTGAATTTTGCCTAAGAATTATGGAAAAGCTTAATGGAGAAGTGGCCTTAGTGATAATAGTCATACCCCCCTTCTTCTTACAGGAAGCTTTCAGAAATATTAGGCTTGGGGAAGGTACAGAAGAAGACAAGACTGGATCTATGGTCAATAAAAACCAGGATATATATATATATATATATATATATATATATATATATATATATATATATGAGTTCTACAGCATGAAAGCACAGGGTATCCCAGAAAAACTTAAATAGAATTTACGAAAATTCATATATCTTCTTTTGTTGAATTGGATATTTTCTTTATTTACATTTCAAATATTTCCCCTTTTTCAGGTTTCCCCTTTGGAAAGCCTTTATCCCATATCCCCTCCCCCTGCCACTATGAGGGTGCTCCCCCACCCACCCATTCCTGTCCTTCTGTTCTGGCATTCCCCTACACTGGGGCATTTTCTTTATAGAATATACTATAGAATGATAAAACATTTATATGTAAAACATTTATATATAAAACATTTTATGCATTGGACAGAGTAAGCCTTAAAGAAGTCTAGAACTTTCCTATATTGGATGTGTAAATATTTATACAGCTTTTTTTAAAGTGAGAAACAAGTGCAATATAGACCTGAAATTTTGATTCAATATTCAAACATTACTGAAAATAATCTATAATTTAAAAATTCAAAGAAGAAAAACTGATCTCATCAAAAGAATAGAAATAGAACTTGTCCAAACTCAACATACCTTTATAATAATTCTCTGAAAACAGAAACAGGTAGATCTATTTCCAGTTTTCTGAGGAACCTACAGGTTGGTTTCAAGAGTGCTTATACCAGATTGTAATACCACCTGTAATGGAAGAGCTTTCCATATCCTCACCAACATGTGTTGTCACCTGAGGTTTTGATCTTAGAAACAGATCTAAACTGGAAGAAAGAGAAGGTGCAGCAATCTCCACTTGCCAGGGTAAGTATGAAGGTCTGCCTGATCCTCCCCTTAAAGTTGGGAAAACAAGGGACTCTTCTCTCATCAGCCGTCTTCCCTTACTTTCCAGCCAGTAAAAAAACAATGAGAAGAAAATAAAATGTGCCCACATTAAAGGATTTTCCTTTCTAGTGACTACAGTGTGCCTTCATGAACAATTCCAAAAGATTTAGGTAATGGAGAAAAAAATTCATATAGTAATTTTGGCATCTGACACAAAAGGGTGGAAAATGGCATCTTTTTATAGATTCAATATATACATACATGCATATACAAATACACAGATGCCATTTTAATTGCCCTAAAAAGTAACTGCTTGTTATAAACATAAATAGCATACGTGTAGATATTTACTGAATGCTGCCAGACTGTAATGGAAAATCCAGAACAATAGACGGTAAAGTTTGCCATTTCACAATGTGAAAGAACTCTATAGTGCTTTTGTTTCTTCTTGACCTTATGCAAGCTGAATTCTTACAAATACATAAAAGATATGTTGAGGTAGAATGGTGTAGACTATAGAATTTTATGTGCTTTCTACATAGAATGTATATAGAAAGACAAGACAGAAACAGTATATATTAAATGAAAAAATAAAGTGGAAATAATCAACTAACTCAATTTCAATTCTTTCTATATATAAATGATAATAAAATATTGTACTTATAAGACCCTGAGATTCCACCTTATACCAATCAGTATGTCTAAGATCAAAAACTCAGGTGACAGCACAAGTTGGTAAGGATATGGAAAACTCTTCCATTGGTGGTGGGATTGGAAACTGGTACAAGCATTCTTGAAACCAACCTGGAGATTCCTCAGAAAATTGGAAATAGATTTACCTAAAGACCCAGGTATATTACTGTTGGGCATATACTGAAAAAATGCCCCACCATACCACAGGGACATGTGCTCCACCATGTTCATAGCAGCCTTATTTATAATAGCCAGAAGCTAGAAACAACCCAGATGTCTCACAAAGAAAAAATGCATACATAAAATGTGGCTCATTTACATAATAGAATGCTATTCAGCTATTAAGAACAAGGACATTATGAATATTGCAGGTAAATGGATGGAACTAGAAACTATCATCTTTAGGGAGGTAACTCAGATCCCAAAGAGCATGCATGGTGTATACTTACTAATAACTGTATATTAGCCTGCCGGGCAGTGGTGGCACATGCCTTTAATTCCAGCACTTGGGAGGCAGAGAGACAGGTGGATTTATGAGTTTTTGGCCAGCCTGGTCTACAAAGTGAGTTGAGAAAGACAAAAACAAAAACAAAAAACAAAAACAAAAACAAAAAAAACAACAACAATAAAATAACTGGATATTAGCCAAAAAATTACAGAATACTGAGGATATAATCCACAGAACTCAAGAAGGTTAACAAGCAGAAGGGCCCAAGTGAGGATGCTTCAATTCCACTTGAGAGGGAGAAGAAAATAATCATGGGAGCCAGAAGGAGGGAGGGATCTGGGTAGGAGAGGGGAAAAGGAGTGGAAAAGAGGAACTTGATCAAGTATGGGATGGGGGAGATAAGAGAGAAGCCCTGAGAGTCAACAGAATAAATGGAAATATGCAACCACAGGGGGTGGGAGGTGAAGGGACATGCTAGAAACTGCCAGTGACTTGGGAGGTGAAAGACTCTCAGGACTCAAAGTGAGGAACCTTAGATGAAATGTCCAACAGTTGAGGGAGGTGGACTCTACCAAGTTCCCTCTGTTGGTAGAGTCCACCTCCAGTAAAAAGAAAGTGCTTCAAGTTGAGGGATGAGATTACAATCCCACAGTCAAAATTTCCGACCCAGAATTGTTCCTGTTTAAAAGAACTACAAGGAAAATAAAATGGAAAAGAGACTGAGAGAAAGGTCATCCAGTGATTGGCCCAAATTGGGATTCATCTCAAGGAAAAGGTCTAAGGCCTGATTCTATTACTGATGCTATGATGTGCTTACAGACGGGAGCCTAGCATGGAGGTCCTCTGAGAGGCCTAACCAGCATCTGACTTAGACAGACACAGATACTTGCACTCAACCATTGGACTGAACTCGGGAACCCCCTGTGTGAATTAGGGAAAGGCTGGAAGAAGCTGAGGAGGAGGGTAACCCCATAGGAAGACCATCAGTCTCAACTCACCTGATTTCTCAGACACTGATCCACTGACTAGGCAGCTTACTGGAGCTGGTCTGAGGTCCTGGACACATATATAGCAGAGGACTGCTGGGCCTGGCCTCAGTGGGAGAAGGCATGCCTAATCCTTAAAAAATTTGAGGCCCCAGTAAGAGACTTGAGGCCTGGTGGGGGAGGGGGAACATCCTCTTGGATACAGGAGGAGGAAGAATGGAATGAGGAACTGTGGGAGTGAGGACAATGAAGGGGCAATGCTTGGGCTCTAAAAAATAAAGTAATAATAGTAATAATAATAATAATAATAATAATAGTAATAATAATAATAATAATAAATAGTAATAACTGTCAAACCGGGAAATAGAGTTAAATACACAAATCATAAGTGATTTGATACAGGTGTAAAAGCAGTTCAGAATGAATTCACTAAATAGTGTTCTACCAAACAGGCACTACCAAACAGGCATATATAAATCATGGATAAGTAAATAAATAAGCTCATTTATACCTCTCACAGGCCTAAGATATTGATAGACACTCAGCTCCAGTCCTTAGCCTACGATCCACCATAGATCAAGTACCCACTCTACCTTTTCAACAACAGAACTTCCTCTTCTTTATGCTTTTACTCTTAAAAGAGGGCAAAGCTACTCATGTATGGAGTGTGTTGAGATTCTGTCTCCAAGAAAAACACAAATATTTTGTGGAAGTAATCTTTTAAAACAGAGGCACAATGTCACAATAAAATACTCTTGACTAACCAAAAAAATAATCATAACCATTAATCTGATTAAAAGATAGCAGAGCGGCGTGCTAGGACACCTCTCCTTCCACTTTCATCAGACCTGCAGATTCTGAATGATACATGGAAGTTTCCCTCCCCCTATCTATCTTCTCTGCTTGCTGAGTCCTATGTAAGCAGCCTGATACTCCCTCTGGACCTCCATTCCCCCACCACTTCTCCAACCATCTTCCTCAGACCTTAAGTCCAATCTTATAAAGATTATAGAGGCCTTTAAAGAAGAAAAAAATAAATCCCTTAAAGAATTACAGGAAAATACTCTCAAATAGGTAGAGGTCTTTAAAGAGAAAACAGATAAATCTATTAACGGTATACAGGAAAATACAACTAAACAGGTGACAAAAATAAATAAAACAGTGCATGACCTGAAAATGAAAATAGAAGCAATAAACAAAACACGACCTTGGAAATCCTAGAGATGAAAAACCTACGGAAGAGAACACAACAGATACAAACACCATCAACAAAATACAGGAGATAAAAGAGAGAATCTCAGGCATAGAAGACACAATGAAAGAAATGAATACATCAAAGAACATGTTAAATCTAAAAAATTTCTGACACAAACAGCAAATATGGGATACTATGAAAAGACATAATCTAAGAAGGGAAAGAATCCTAACACCAAGGCCCAGAGAATATTTTCAACAAAATCATAGAAGAAAACTTTCCAAACTTAAAGAAAAAGATGCCTATGAACATACCAGAAGCTTATATAATCCAAATTAAACTGGACCAGAAAAGAAAATCCTCCTGCCACACAATAATAATAAAATAAAATCTACAGAACAACAAAGAATATTAAAAGCACCAAGGAACAAGGGCAGGTAACATACAAAGGCAGACTTATCAGAATTACACCTGACTTCTCAACAGAGACTCTGAAAGTAGAAGAGCATGGACAGATACCATTCAAATTCTAAAGGAAGTGCTTGCTGATGGAAGCCTGATATGGCTGTCTCCTGAGAGGCTCTGCCAGAGCCTAACAAATTCAGAGGGGGATGCTTGCACACAACCACTGGACTGAGCGCAGGGGTTCCTGATGAAGGAGTTAGAGAAGGGATTGAAGGAGGTGAGGGGGTTTGCAACTCCATGTAGGGAGCAACTGTGTCAACAAGCCAGACACCCCCATCTCCCTGAACTCCTGGGGACTGGATCACCAACCAAAGCATACACATGGATTGACCCATATGTAGCCTTGTTAGAAACACCAATGTAGAGAATGCCAGAGAGGAAATATGGGAGTGGGTGGTAGGGGGAATACCCTCATAAAGACAGGGGGAGGGGAAATGAGATAGAGGGTTTCACAAGGGGAGACCTGGAAAGGGGAAAACTTTTGAAATGTAAATAAAGAAGATATCGAATTTAAAAAAAAACAAAAAAAAAAAAAACAAAAAACAAATGCCAACATAGACTACAATACTCAGCGAAATTCTCAATCACCATGAAAGGAGAAAACAAGATATTTTAAGACAAATCCAAATTTAAACAATATCCGTCCACAAATACAGCCTTAAAGAAAATATTAGAAGGAAAACTCCAATCTAAAAAGGATATCTACATGCAAGAAAACCCAGACAATAAGTAATTCCACATTATCCCAAAGAGGTAAGACACCCCCTTCTCCACCCCAGAGTAATACATTACCAACATCAAAATAACAAGAAATAGCAATCACTGGTCATTGATATCTCTCAAAATCAATGGACTCAATTCCCTAATAAAAATATGACAGACTAACAGAATGAATGTGAAAACAATATCCACCATTCTGCTGCATACAAGAAACATACCTCAGCAATGAACACAGGCAGTACCTCAGAATAAAGGGCTGGAAAATTTTTCCAAGCAGATGGACCCAAGAAGCAAGTTGAAATAGCAATTTTAATATCTAATAAAATAGACTTTCAACCAAAATGGATCAAAAGAAACAGAGAATGATTCTTTATACTCATCAGAGGATAATTCTACCAAGATGATATTTCAATTCTGAACATGTATTTCCCAAACAAATGAGCACCAGATCTGTAAAATAAATATGCCTAAAGTTTAAATCACACATTGAACTCCACACAACAATAGTGGGAGACTTTAGGACCCCACTCTCACCAATTAACAAGTCATCTAGACAAAACCTAAACAGAGAAATCATGAAACTAACAGACATTATGAAACAAACATATGCAACAGACATCTGTAGAATATTTCACCCAAACACAAAAGAATATCCTTACATCTCAGAACCTCATAGATCCTTCTCCAAAATTGACCCTACAGTTGGTCACAAAGCAAGTCTCAACAGACAGAGAACTGGGATAAGTGAGGTTCCTAAGAATCAATGCAGGGTGACTTATCTGTGACTCATAGAATTGAGGATATGGAAAACTGAATAGGCCACCTGTGATAGCCTGGCAAGAACCCCAGTGGAGTAAAAGGGACTAACCCATCTACAAAACTTGCTACCCCAAATTCATCCCATGTAAAAGGAATGCAGGCATGGGAATAGAGCAAACACTGTGGAAATGGCCAAGCAATAACTGCCCCAGCTAGACAACCATCCCATTGGAAAGCATTAACGTCTAACACTATTAATGATTCTCTTATGCTTGCAGACAGGTGTCTATCATGGCTAACCTCTGAGAGGCTCTATTCAGCAGCTGACTTAGACAGATAAAGATACCCACAGCCGAAGAGTGGATGGAGCTTGGGGAGTCTTATGGAAGTATTAGAGTAAGGATTGCAGACACTGAAGGGAATAGGAACTCTACAGGAAGGCCAACAGTCGGTTAACCAGGACCCTTTGGCTGTCAGAGACTGAACTATCAACCAAAGAACATACACAACCTATGCCTAAACATCCCTGCACATATGTAACATAGGTACAACTTGGTCTTAATGTGGGTCCTGAAGAACTCGAGCAAGGGCTATCCCAGAAAGCTGTTGTCTGTAAGTGGGATATGTTCTTCTAGATGGGCTGTCCTGTCTGACCTCAGTGGAAGCGGATGCACCTAGCCTCACAGAGACTTGATGTACTAGGGTTTGGGAAATATTCAGGGGGTAGCCACATGCTCAGACGAGATCAGAATGAGGATGCGGGATGGAGGAAAGGGTTGTTGGAGGGGGTGACCAGGAGGTGGGCAGTGGATAGAATGTAAAGTGAAAAAGTAAAAAGTGTTCATGAACCAAACACTGCATTTAAGATTAATGAGTTATATATCTTAAAAAATAAAAATAAAAAATTAGTATAACAGGCTAACCTATTTGTGTAGGCCCCTCCACCCTGCAATCTTACTCCCTTGCCTACTCGTTTTAAGGAGACTCCTCTATGAAAAGTTTCCTGAGTTCATTCTCTGTGCCTCTGTTATGCTTCTTCAGTCATTGCGTCTATAGACATACAGAGGTTCCATGACTGCTATCATGTACGATTGCCCTAGAAAATCTACCTCAACTAGTAAATGCATACCCAGAGCAGGTCTCTTCCATCCAGGGAAAATGAAATTCAGGATCTTTTTTGTGTTGAACAGTAAGTAGCAAAGCCACTAGTAGATGCCTACAGACAGTCAGAGGAGAGAGAAAGGAAGAAAAAAATTAAATCCGATCTTCTTGTACTACCTCAACCAACCTCCATTGCATAATCTCACTAGTAGGGAGCTCTCTTGATTAATGAAGTAATATTTAACAAGTCTCTCGCTTCTAAAATTTATATTTTCTGTGCTTAAACTATCTTCTGGTGTAGTTTCATTTTATATTAAAATCAATGTAATATTTTCTAGGATGTAAATACTCCTTTAAAATTGTTGAAGTATTATTATCATGTAATTCATTTGTTTTCCAGGAAACTTTAAAGGCCCTACAAATAATATATAATTTTTTTGTGTAGCTTTTTTTTCATTCTATCTACCATCTAAAATATTGACATATTGTAAAGTACCCTACAAATAATATATAATTTTTTTGTGTAGGTTTTTTTCATCCTACCTACTATCTAAAATATTTACATAATTTTCTAGTAAATGGCAATGTCTTGGGATCATTATTCTCCTTGCAATTCCACTATTTTGTTTATTGGATACACAGGTAAATTGCAATTTTAAGTAGTGATTTTATCCATGATGTACTAGCAATGCAGAAATATGTACTCATTTATATTATACAACATAATTATATAGGAATAAAAATAAATTAAAGACTAAAATCATTAAAAATTGTCAATTAAAAGGTACTATGCTAGTTCCTTAGAGCTCATCATTTCTACAGTCTTCTGCCTTTAATTTCCAGGACTTGCTTTCTGCTATATCTTCTGAAGAAAGGAAGCTCTTCATGGGAGGGCTCAACTTCAACACTGATGAGCAGGCACTTGAAGACCACTTCAGCAGCTTTGGGCCTATCTCTGAGGTGACTGTTGCCAAGGACCTGGAAACTCAAAGATCCTGGGGTTTTGGCTTCATCATCTTCAGGAACCCAGAGCATACCTCAAATGCTATGAAAGACACAAATATAGAGTCCCTGGATGGGCGCCATGTCTATCAGGCAGGCAAAGGGAACCAGAGAGGGTACCTTTGGGGCTCATGGGTGTGGTCGCAGCTACTCCAGAGGTGGTGGAGACCAGGAATATGGAAGTAGAAGTTAAGACAGTCGACCTGGAAGATATAGATATAGGTACAGGTGGTCTAGAGACTACATTGGCAGCCAGGGTGGCTGTGACAGCTACTCTGGAGGATATGACAACTGAGATGGGGCATGCACAAAAAATGTAGATGCACAAGGAATAACACTTCTGATCCAGTATCCTCCTTGCAGATTGCTGTATTTATAAAGATTTTTTGGAACTGCTCTGAGAAGTCTGCTTTAGTATGTCAAGTTCTATTTTTGAATTGACCTCCCAAGGTAGTTTGTTAAAGAACTTTTAGAAAGCTCCATGTGTTTTTTAAACGTTTTTTCCCTTTTAAAGATAAATTTTAAAGCATTTGATACATTCCCAATATTATCCCTTTTATCGGAATTTTTGTTTAGTCACTCAAGATTATTTTTTCTGGCCAAGAGAAAGAAGTGGCCAGGCTAAATCAGTTTTTAAAATTAGTGTGTATTTAGGGACATTTTAAAAAACTTGTAAACAATGTTTATCATGGCCAGAAAGTGATTTCTGAATGTACCTATGAACAATCTGAGTTAAAATTATGATTAATTAGAACTGCTTTTTATTACAGATCACCATCCTGATTATATAGAAGATGCTCTTCAAAAAGTTAGTGAATGTCATTTTTAATACTAGAAGAAAAAGTATTTCGTTGTGTCTGGCTGATGTGTTTAGGATGTCCTTTATGGAGCTAATTAAAAGGTGAAACCTGAACATAGACACATACACACACACACACACACACACACACACACACACACAAAGGTACTATGCAAAACTGGAAACTAGGTTAATAATATAAAATATTTTAAAGTGCAAAAAAGTGCTTCTAATTTGACAACCAGCATAAAATTTCCAATTATTCATTGTTTTGTTTCAGAGACAAGCCCTTGTACAGTTGAGGCAAATGTATGAGCCTGGGATCCTGCCACCTGCCTTCACCTTCAGATAATTAGAATTACAATCATGATGGTCCATGCTTCACCCCTTCACACTTGCTTTTTTTTAATTTATTTTTTTATTAGATATTTTCTTTATTTGCATTTCAAATGATATCCCTTTTCCCAGTTTCCTCTCTGAAAAAAACCTATTCCCTCCCCCTTCCCCATGCTCACCAACCAACTCTTTCCTGCTTCCTAGCCCTGATATTCCCCTACACTGGGGCATAGAACCTTCACAGGACCAAGGGCCTCTCCCCCCTTTGATGACTGACTAGTCTATCCTCTGCTACATATGCAGCTGAAGCCATGAGTTCCACCATGTGTATTCCTAGGTTGGTGGTTTAGTCCTTGGGAGCTCTGAGGATACTAGTTAGTTGATATTGTTGCTCCTCCTAAGGGGCTGCAAACTTCTTCAGCTCCTTGGGTCCTTTCTCTAGCTTCTTCATTTGCTGTAACTGTAGGAGTCTTGTTGTTTGGTGACACACTCAGTGGATATAGTTCTATCAATATACAAATCTGATTAGATGACAAAAAATGTTTAACTTTTAATTTCATAGCTTTGTAGTATTTGAAAATTCCCATAAATAGAGCTCTCATTGAGTAGTGTTCTAGCTTGAACATTCAAGAGAATCAAGCTTGATGTTAACTGCATGATAAGCTGATAAGGTAAATTAATATAGTATTTTACATAAATCAATCAAAATATTATCAGGGGAGTAGATGGTAGGGATCTGAGAGGAGCTGACACAGAGTAAGGTGAACAAAACACAAACTCATGTATGAAATTCTCTGTGCTAATAGAATATGATAGTTATAACATAAATTACCAGTAAATATTCTTATTTTAGAGTACACACAAATAGAATAATGCATAAAATTTGTAAGTGGATCACAAAAATCAAAGAAAAGATACTTTAAGAATATTATGAAGGTGAGGAGGAAGAGTAGGGGAAGCAGGATTTATTAGTCTCTGATGTCTGTGTATTGAATGGATCTGGCTGAAGTCTAGGACATCAGGAGTTCCAGCAGGTAAGTTCAGCATGTCTAATGAGGACATTCACCAAGGCTTTATATTCTGTAACATACAAATCTCAAAACAAAATTTTAGTATCATCAAGATATATTTTTTGTTTGATTCTATGGCATCTAGTCCTCTGGAGGTCACCTTTTGTCATATCTGATCCATATATCTCTGGAAGGTGTAAACACCTTAATCACCTTTCCCAAAAACACAAAAACAAAACCTTTTCCCCAAATCAGTATGTCCTTGAGCCAGTAACCAGGAAATCCTTCATTTTGACCTCTCTCTCCCAGAGGAATAACATAACCACAAAACTCAACATCACACCTATTTTGAAAATTAAAACAATCTAAAACAAATGAAATAAACTAAAATACTGTATGTGCCTCTACTTAGGCCATTTCTATCTAGACAAGTAGGAAAATGTCACCCAAAATTCCCATGTAGACCATGTTAGAAAGAATATGAGCTTCCTCTGGCTAAGTAACCAAGTTATATCTTTCTGTTTGACTCTCTTCCTAGAGCCACAGACTTTTATCAATACTTGTTAAAAGCAGACGGTTATCACTGTTCTCTATACTTGGAGTCAGTGACTACTTCCCTATTTAGTTGTTAACCACAGGTCAATTTTTCACTTGATTTGGATAAAATCTGAATATTAATCTATTTTAAAAGTAAATAATCTTTTTTTTTTTTTTTTTTTTTTTTTTTTTGGTTCTTTCGAGACAGGGTCTCTCTGTATAGCCCTGGCTGTTCTGGACTCACTCTGTAGACCAGGCTGGCCTTGAACTCAGAAATCTGCCTGCCCCTGCCTTCCAAGTGCTGGGATTAAAGGCATGCACCAAATCCAAGAACACATCAAAACGATCATCCATCATGATCAAGTAGGCTTCATCCCAGGGATGCAGGGATGGTTCAATATTTGGAAACCCATCAACATAATTCACTATATAAATAAACTCAAAGAAAAAAAACCATATGATCATCTCATCAGATGCTGAGAAAGCATTTGACAAAATCCAACATCCCTTCGTGATAAAAGTCTTGGAAAGATCAGGAATTCAAGGCCCATACTTAAATATAGTAGAAGCAATATACAACAAAAAAGTAAACAATCTTAATGTTAATTTATAATTTAAATACTCTGTTCTCAGAGGTAAGCAATATCATTCTTTTTGTCTCTTGACTCAGAGTAGCCTGCAACTCTGAGCAGGGGACCTCAGAGTTGTTCTCTTTGTTTCAACTTGCACACTTGAGTCACCTGACTTGGTTTTGGCACCACTCAGCTATTTACCCTACAAAACAAACAAACAAACAAACAAATAAATAAAAAGTAAAACTTTAACTCTCAGGGTAATGATTTTAAATTAGTAATGGATTTGTGCCAAGCCAGTACATTGGATCGTCATCTGTTGCAGGAAATACTATAAAGAACACCAGCAAACTCTCCTGGCCCGCTGGACCACGTTCTTGCTCTTAGTGCTGCTGGTACTGGCCGGCCACATAAGTATGTGCTGGTGGGTTCCTGCTACTTTCTCCCAGCTAGCAAAATCATTTCGCTTACATATAATGCTCCACACACCCCACAATCAGTCATCTAAAGCCTAGTCACCAGGTAGAAACATGATTCTTAAGGCTTAAATATCCAATCAGGTTTATATATGAATAAGATCACAATTTACAAGATGTCAGAACCAAATGATAAAAGATAATGCTTTAACTGAATTATTCTAATCTTGTGAAAACCTTAACTACGTGTGGCTGTTTAAAACCACAAGAGATCTGGATTGTCTTCCTGTTCTCCTGCCTCCATGATGATTTCTCCTGTTCCTCCTCTGAGCTCAGACTTGACCTCTTCCTAAACTTCTAGCTCCAGCTCTCCACTGCTGTCCAATCACAGGCCTGTCACTGCCACAGTATGACTGGACAGAGAAAACACTGTTAATAAGTGGGTCACAAAAATCAAAGGAAAGATACTCAAAAGAAAAAAGAAAAAAGAATCACAAACTCTTTTAATATTATTAAGAATAGGAAGTTACTTCATTGTATGTGGTTTTTCAAATGGTGAATGGCTTGCCTTGCTGAATGATATATTTCAAAACAAATTGTTCACTGCTTCCTGAAGTAGCCAGAAGAGGAACAACGGAGAATAAAGGAGAACACCCTCTATGCAAAAAAGCAGAAAATGAATATTCATGATGGGGATGAAAACAGAGACTGGAGGAACAAAAGAGAAGACAAGAGGATCTATTGGAGGACAAACAGCAGCTCCTGGCTGTTCCAGGTTGGGGGATGATTGCAATTGATCCTGGGCTAAGTTGAATGGAGCAAAGGAAACTGGGAGAATTCAGAGCCTGGGCCAAGCTCCCAGGAAAGGAGGTAGCATAGCTATCTTTCTGTAACTCCCCTTTTGTGTAACATTTTTTATATGAAGTAATTTTATAAAGAACTTTTATCTAAGAAGTTATTAAAAAAAAAAAGCCAAGAATAACAAAACAAAGTGTGGCTTGTTGGGACTCTCCTCCGTCTACCAAATGTATATATGTCTGTCTGTCTGTCTGCCTGTCTGTCTGTCTATAAAAGGAAGGAATTGACTTGAGTTAGCCTGACTCCATGACAGGCCGCAAGCTAGCAGTTCAGGAGACCATGCCTGAGTTTCTACTTCCCAGAACTAGGCAAGCCAGTTGCTGGAACCACTGCAGGCTTAGGCCTAGAAGTCAAGAAGTAACCCTCCGCAGCAGCTTGTGAAATGACAGTTAACCAAGCGTGCCACCAAGAGGTCAAGAGCTACCCCTCCTTGGCACAAAGCAAGAGTAGTTAGTCTGAATCATATCATCACCCAGGTACACAGAGGTAGAACCTACCAATCAAGATGTAGATCACCCACTCCTCCCTACTTTTCCTCTTTTTGGCTTTAAAACTGAATCCGCAAATTCAGTCCGGATGCTTCCATCCTAAGGGAATTGGGCCACTGCTTGCAGGAATAAATGCTCTTTGCATTTGTATACTATTTGAGTCTAGAGTATCATTCTCCAGGACTCACAGACCCTATATGTATGTACACTTGAGACTTGAAAGAGCTCAGAGTTTCTGGCTCGGTATTCTTGCTAGTCCTGGAAAATTAAGTTCTGTTCCTTTAGTAGTGCTGACGACTCTGTAAGTATTCTGCCGCTGTCAGTGCCCCCCTTCCAGCAGCTGTCAGGAAGACTCAACTACCATCACTGTACCACTTCACTGCCTGCCTTGGTTTACCCTGTGATGATAAAACTGGCTTTCAGCAAACTGTGTCTGTATTTTACATAATCTTGGCAGGTGCTTGTCTATACGTCCTACTTTCTCAGGTAATATTTATTCCTTCTCGGGTCACTGATGGGGTTAAATGCTAGATAGTTAAAGTCTCCCAAATAAATTTGAGCTATTTAGGATTAAAAAATATTTTAGGTTGGTAATTCGAGTTAGGATAAAATTTGAGTTAGATACAAAACTTTGAATACAACAACATAGGGTAGGCCATAGAAAAATTCCTTAATTACCAAATACTACAGACTAGACATTATAAATGTATATCATACATTATAGTTTTCATAATTGTTATAATTTTATTCAGTTTATAGTTAAAAGAACAAGAGCCTTTTTATTAGACTAAAAAGGAAATTTGTAGAAGTCAGTATGAATGTGGCACATGTCAATAAAAACCAGATGGCCCATGGCTTAGGCTAGAAATAGGAAGTATGACATCCTGGATGTAGAAGGATTCTGGGATAGTGGCAGGCATGGGGGATTTGCACAGAAATATGTGAGGAGATGGATACATGGCACCAGATCACAGGTAAACAGGCACATGGTGGAATGTAGATTAGAATACATGCATTAATTTAATTATGAGCCAGTCAGAGAGGAGTCTAGTTATATAGCCAAGGTATTCGCGAATATATTATGAGTCTGAGCTCATAATATATTATTTTTAGAAGCATGGGCCTGGGAAGCAGAACCAGTTATAACTTCTACATCTGATAATTTTTTTCTAGTTCCATTCATTTGCCTACAGTTTCAAGATGTCATTGTTTTTAAACAGTTGAGTAATTCTTCAGTGTGTAAATGTACCATGTTTTTAAAATCATTCTTCTGTTGAGGCATATCTAGGTTGTTTCCAGTTTCTGACTATTATGAATAAATCTGGAATGTACATAGTTGAACAAGTGTCCTTGTGGAACCTTCTTGGATATATGCCCAAGAATGGTATCATTGGGTCTAGATATAGATTTAGTCCCAATTTTCTAAGAAAACATTCTATTGATCTCTGTGGTGGCTATACAGGTTTGTGCTGCTATCAAAGATGGTGCAGTACTCCCCTCGCTCTTGTGTTGTTGATCTTAGCCATTCTGACAGGTTTAAGATGGAATCTCAAAGTTGTTTTGATTTATATTTCCTTATGGCTAAGGGCATTGATCAGTTCTTTCAGTGTTTTTGAGTCATTTGTGATTCACCTAATGAGAATTCTTTGTTTAGATCTATAACTCATTCTTAAATCTGATCATTTGGGTTTTTTTATCTGATATCTAGATTCTTGAGTTCATTTTTTATTTTTTTTATTTTCTAACTTTCAATATTTTGAATATTAGTAATCTCTCTGATGGGGAGTTGGTAAAACTTTTTCCCATCTGCATGATGCCAATTTACAGGATCTTTTTTGCCTTAAAGAAGCTTTTCAGTTTCAGAAAGTCCCATTTATTATTATTACTTACATTATTAGTGTTCTGTTTAAAATTGATTTCTTGTACCAATGCATTCAAACATATTTCCCTCTTTCTTTTGTATCAAGTTCAATGTATCTGGTTTTACATTGAGGTCTTTGATCCATTTGGACTCAAGTTATGTGTAGGGTGATAAGCATTGACATATTACCATCCTTCTGCATGTAGACATCTATTTTTGGTCAACACTATTTGTTGAAGATACTATCTTTCTCCAACTGTATATTGCTGGTAAATTTATCAGAAATCAGGCACCAGTAGGTATGTGGATTTAGTCTTTATTTCTATTCCATTCATTAATATGTCTATTTTATGCTGATACCATGTGGTTTTTATTACTGTAGCTACAGAGTACAGCTTGAAATCAGGAATTTCGAGACCTCCAGCAGTTCTCTGATTGTTTAGTATTAATTTTAGCTATCCTGAATTATTTTGTTTTTCTGTATGAAGTTAAGAATTGTCCTTTGGAAATCTATAAAGAACTATAATGGGAATTACATTCAATCTGTAGATTGCTTTTTGTAGGATGACAATTTTTACTATGTTCCTGCATGAATTGGTAATCCTACCAATCCATGAGCATGGGAGATCCATTCATCCTCTGATGTCTTCTTCAATTTCTTTTTTCAAAGATTTTAAACTTTTATTATACATTAAAAAATATCTTATTTTCCCCATCTATGGTGATAGTAGTCTGGGCTGGTATCTGTGTCTATGTAAGTCTATACTTCATCTGTCAAGACAGCTTTTAATATCTTTTCTTTGTTCTATATATTTAGTTTTTGATAATTATGTAGTTATTGATTTTCTGCTTGAATTTATTTCCTGTTCCATGTGCTTCATTTATCTTTATAGGCATCTGCTTGTTTAGGTTATGAAATTTTTCTTCTATCATTTTGTTGAAAATAATTGTGCCTTTGTGATCCTCTGGGCATGGAAAGCTATCTGGAGTGTTATGCTGCAGAGCTTGGGATGAGACTATGAGATGGGTCTTTGGAGAAACAAAGGGAGGATTTGTACGCATCCTATAAGGTTTCTGGGGCATGCGTGCACTACAGGTTAGGAAGGAGTGAGTGGTGAATTTGGTGGCTAGTAAAACAACTATATGGTGAGAAAGATTAGGGTGGGATGCTGTGTAAAATCCATGTGAGTTGTGGGCAGGGAGTAAGGAAGGTTGTAGCAGGTAATGTTGCAGGTCTAGGAAAGACAATGGGGGATTAAATTTGGTAGGAAGGAGAGAGTAGAATGTCTTGAGTTGGCTTACCTGTTTCCTTGTTCTGATTAGCTGGTATGGTCCCAGTGAATGCTTAAAATATTGTAATGAAATTTGCCACATTCTTAATTAAAGCTTACATCTTAATGTGTATGCACATCAGGATAAGAAATGTGTTTTAATTGCAGAGGATGGTTTTATAGTCTCTCTCAGTGAGTTGTTGTTATGCCAGAACATTTTCTAAAGCATTAAAGATTTTTGTTCTCCCTGAAAATGAATGATTTTATGTTTTAACCATCTAACTAGAGGATATACTGGCTATTCAGTTTCTTAAACCACAGGCGAGGAGAATTCTCTGTGTCTAGGTGCCCAAAATATCTTAATGACTATGATATTATACTGTGTATCATATTACCTCCTCTATGAACAAGACAGAGCTCACTTAGGACACTAGCATAGAGAGAATGCAAATCCTTAATCTCTAAACACTGTGTAAATAAAGTTAACCTTTTTAGAATACTCAGATGATTATCATCACCATCTTATTATTAAATTTCTGACATCCTCCAGAAATAAGTTTGAACTTGACTCAGCACATTTCACATTTCATGTTAACAGTCTTTTATTTATATGTAACAGGATCTTTAACAATCTGAAGTTCTCTAATGAGAATACCAAATCCTGAAGCACTTACATGGCAAGCATATTCTGACAGATGTAGAAGGCAAGGAGCCCAAGCTAGTCCTGCTGGCAATTCTGCTCTCACAAAAAAGCCACTATCTTGTAGCTTTACACCAAAGAAAGTGTGCACCAAAAGAGAGATTCCATTCTGTGAATACTGACTCTTTTCATGGTAGCTCCACCCTTGTGATCTGTTTATAGGATCCCAAGAACTCAACTCCACATGCCTCTGCTCTGAGGATCTTGATGCAATATTCAGTCTGCCATAGTAGAATCAGAGAAACACAGTCAGAACTCCCATAGGTGATCTCACAAAGTCAAAGAAACAGGAACCATCAGGTCATTGCAAATCTGCTTCCACATTCTAAGGACCTAAGACTTCAGTTCATGTGGCCTCTATTCTTTCAAGTGACTTATTCAAACTTGCAGAGGAATCAGAAATGTAGGCTTGATTTTGTACTATTTTACCTCAACAATTTTTGTTTCTACTTGTACACTTTTTGTCTATAATCTTCATAATGTTATAAATAATCTCTGTGAGGGGTTTGATTCATCATTTGGGTACATATGGAAAGATCACCCTCAGCTCTGCCCCTCTATGGCTTTTCTCCTTGTAAATTGATGCAGGGTCTCTCAGTGAGCCTTGAATTCTGAACTTCAGCTGCGATGGTTGACAGTGAGCCTCATAATCATCTTCTTTCCACCCTATACCATTAGAGGTATAAATACACATTGCCACAAGCAATCTGGGATCTGAACTCAGGTCCTCAGATTTTATTGCAAACATTTTACCCACTCAGCCAATCTTCCATTCCAATTGTGTATTTTTTTTCTTACTGAACATAAATTTCATCTGCACATGCTTACTATTCATTAAAATTTCTAGTTGCTATGAGCAAGATCTCTTATCAATGACAGTAAATCATGAATATTTTCTATAAGTAGAAATCCTTCCCAAAAATGTAGTGTTCATACAAGATTTCAGGAAGATAATAAAGTTGTTGAGACCCATATAGAAGGTTGATATTTCTTTTATGGTGAATATTTCAGTTCTCTTCATTCTTCTGCATTACTAGTTATAAACAAATTGAGTATGCAATCAGTTTCTATTCTTAAACATGTATTTTCTTGTCTTGCTGATCTATCTAACATAACAGAATATAATATCAGATCAAAGTTAAGTCACCTAATGAGCAAGTGGCATCATCAGATAATCTGTAAATATTATTAAATGTCTCTTTGAAGGGCTCTTAGAAATACTAGGAACATAGCATGAATTCCAGACTTCTATTCATGTGAAATGGAGTAAGTCTTTTAAGAACATTGAACTTAGTTTTATATTAAAATATAAAAATATTCCATCATGGTTTGAAAAAGTCCTTATCCACCAGTGTAGTACTTAGTGGAGACATAATTCAATTGTTAAGTATACTGGCTGCTCCTGAAGAGAACCTGTGTTCGATTTCCAGCTACCACATGGTGACTCATAGACAATTATCTGTTACCCGAGTTCCAGAGGATATGATATCTCCTTCTGTTTCTTGTGAACACTGTACACATATAGTGCAGTACATACAGGCTAAACACATGTAATAAAAATCAATAATTTAGTTTTAATTTCCTTAAAATATATATAGTATCAAGCACTTAGCTAGTCAAGTATAAGTCTATGATAACAATTGATCAATGTTCCAACAGTTAAATATGAATAAGGAAATGGACTTGTAAGAGATGACACTAAGAACCAGGCCTACTTACCTCAGAAAACAGAGCTTATGTGTGTCCATGAAGGGAGACTCTTTTTTTTCATGTAAAAGGTCACAGTTAAGACTTCTGGTTCCAGACCCATAGTATGAGCTGTTGCTTTGTCACTTACATACTTCCTAGTAGAAACAAAAGATAATTAAAAATAAATGTTTTTTTCTCAAATTTGGAGATTACTGAGTTCACAGCATAAACTACCACACTCTAAGCCCTGCTCTTATTACAGAAGCCCCAGGGAGCAATACAATCCAGAGATCAGGAACTGATGGATGAGGAACTGAGCACAGCTGAGAGTGAGAGGCTTCTGCGTCACAATTACATTAGGAACTTCTAGTGGCAGCATTTACTTGATACTGTGAGGTTCTCAAAGTGAAGATTTAGGGAAAGTCTTTTAAAGATTTAATAGTGAAAGAAAGAGAGATCAGTCCTTGTGACACATGCTCAGAATGTCACTAAGGTAAAGACAGCCCTCTCTGCACACCAAAGGTTTCCAATATGATAAGTTACAGTTGGTTATAAAGGGAAAAAGCTTCAAGAAACACTCTGGATAAGGGAATTCTCTGAGAAGCACACTTTATAAAGCCAAACGGAAACATGGGAGAGACAATAGTAAAGGAAAGCAAAATGTCTGAAGCTTAAACCTGAACCTCCAGAAACGATTAAGAATAGCTGAACTGCTAGCCTGCTTAACCAGAATCTGTGTACTACTGTGGTTGAAACTTAGGGTTGTTCATTCCTTTTATCACAAAAACACAGGAGACCAATGAACTCACACATGAAATGGAGGAAAGGGAAGAGGAGATATGGAAAGAGCAAGCATTTAAGGGAAATAGGCTAAGGAGAAAGAGAAGTAGCCAGAGAAAGTGAAAGAAGATGAGACAAAGGGAAGAAACAAAAAGAAAATGAAACAGTGAAAGGAGGAGACAAGAGGGGAAGAGAGAGCAGGAGGAAAAGGAATAAAGTGGAGGAGGGATGAAGAGGAAGAGGATGAAAAGAAGGGGAACCAGAAAGAGGACAAGTGGGAGAGACTGTGAGCCAGTTGAGTTTTTAGGAAATAAATTGAGAGTAAATTACTTTTTATTTGAAGCAGTAGATTATTAGTATCTCCATTTACAGATTAAAAATAAGAGAAAGATTAATTAAACAACTTGTCTAGACATGTACAGTTTAAACTGAAACAAATACTTGAACCTTAGCAATCTGACACTCTAACTCCTTTTGGACCTAAAGTTCCATTCTGCACCCATCAATTCCTGCCCTCAGTATAAATATTCTTAAATAATCAGGACAACACTCTCAAAATATAAAGCACTTAGGATGCATACCAGTATTATACTATATTCTGAGCAGATAATTCCTGTTTTGTTAGAAGGGAATTGCATGCAAAATCATCACCAGGCAATCAGGCACATTGCACAAAGAAGAGGTTGAAATGGCAGTCTCCATAAGTCAGAGGTGTCTTTATGTCGTTTTACTTGAAAACAAAATAAAATAAGCTATGCATTTACTTAAAAATGTATTGGAGTTCTTAGATAGAGTTAATTCATATTTTCAGCTCAATGAAAATGTGTAGAAACATTCATTGAAAAACATACTTTCAGACAGTAATCATCCCCACATGAATAAAACATCTTCCTGGTGGAGGGACTCTAAACAGTCTCAGTTTTAAAAAGCAGATCAAATGAGAAGTGTGTGCACTACATTTTTGAGAACATAGTTTTAGGCACTATAACTATTTAATTCTCCTACAAAACACAACTGGAAAGGATACCTCACATCACAGGTGATCATATGGGACTCTTGAGGCAAGAATGTTCAGGAAATATCATGATAAAAGGAAACTCATTGATTCAAATGTCATTTATACGCAGATTGCATTACAGATCAGTACTGAATTATCCAGAAATCCGCCTAAGTATTCATCATTTGATGTTCAGTAAATCGTCATAAATTCACTTTCATCTTTGTTGCAGGTGTGGGAAGTGTATCTCTCAAGTGGTTGCCTCTTGATAGTTAATTCCATCTGGTACGCCAATGCTTAGGGATATTTAACACATTTGTTTGTTATTGTTCATCTTGGATATTTTGTTCTGTTTGTTTGTTTTCAAATTGTCTGGTATGTGCATGCAATCTTCCGTGCCTGAAAGCACTTCAGACTGAGGATGGAAATACAGAACAGCACACAGAACGATGTACTCTAGGATTGCCACACACGTCTCTGAAAAGTTACTACGAAAAATACAGTTATGAAAGTAAAATATCTCCAACAATGTCTGCCTTGTTTTCATTTGAGCTTATTTGCCGTTCATGGTCCCTTATGTCAGTGTTCCAGGAAGACATAGCCCATAGATAGGAAAGCAAAACAAAACAAAAAACAAGCAAAGCAAGACAAAACAAAAAACCCTGGAGTCAAGACCACATTTAACACATTGTGTAATGTTTCTAATCTATTGTTTCTTTTTGCATGTCTAGTGCGATGGGGATCTTCTCAGCTTCCTAGATAAAATATCTAAGAATTAAGGACAAAAAGCCTGTGTAGAATTTACCTTTGTGATCTTAAAACCAGTGGCATTTTTTCATCTTCTCTCTGTGGCTAAAGCATAATCAATATTTATATAATAGCATAATCTTTAAACTGCGGTTGCTAACACTACAGTACCTGGGGTACCATATCTCAAAAGAATTACAGCTTTCCTTTCCTTTTCATTTCTTCAGAATTCACAGAATTCAGTGACTAGCTTACTGCAGAGACAGCTAAGTAAATACGGTGCAGTATTGTTTACATGCAGCACACTGGCAATGTGTCATGGCTCAGACATTAGACTATTTTGATACAACTGACTTTGATGTACTCTGTGCTCTATTTTTAAACTCCACTCAAGTATTGATCTATTGATCTGATTGATGCTCCTAACTTGCTGATGAATTCTACATAATTTTTAAGGAATTACCTAATGATTTATGAATACTAAAGGCCATGATTTCTCAGTTTCCTTAGTTTTTGATAATAGTTTTTTAATTATCTTAAATTTTTGCTGACATCTATATTTAAATTTTTTTGTTTGTTTTATTTTAACACAAATACACAAAGGTGAGAGATGGCTGTGGTCAATCTGCCCCAAGCCAGCTGAGAGGATAATCCTGCCCTCTTTCTTATCATCATTTTATGAGCTGCCTAGCATCCCATCACCACCTCACAGATTCTCTGGAGCATAAATCTGAAAAGCTCATGACCATGGCTCAGTTGTAAAGACAGTAAATGAAGGCAGAAGGATCACACCATAATCAGAGTAGTTCATGGGAAATGAGGGTTTTGGCACATATTACATGAGAGGTCTATAACATAAATTTATCTCTCATGAAGTGTAGAAATAAGAGGTGTTTGTTTTTAATAACACAAATTCAATTCTGATTTCTTAGACTTTCTATGCAGGTTTGCTCCAGATTTTGCTACCAGATTTTAAAGAATATTTAAGATATTGTAAAGAAGACACTGATTTATCAAGAGGCTGATAATTCCTTGTTAACATGTCTTGTCTTTATTTGTTAAGAAGAAAGTGGGACCTAGAAAGGAGTTAATAACTCTTTGCTTCTAAAGGATATCTGTTTGCAAGCTCACAGGCATCAGAGCCACGACCCTATATAAAACCTCCTGAGCGCCACTATAACGTAGTGGCAACCTTTCAGTTAAGTGGTGTTTGCATAGGTTGCTGAAGCTTAACATAGATGTGTGTTTGATATTTTTCCTTTTTTTTTTGACTAATAATAACTGGGTAAATGTCCTCTCTGTAATAGGGTGTATGCTCACATTTATTTTCTGCTCAGTGGCATAGTTACCATAGTTACATTGATCACTGCTATGCTTACTGTTTTGATTGACAGCAAAAAACAATGTACACTAAAACTAATGTCTCATTAAGCTTCCCAATTAAAGTGCAGAGGGAGTGCTTTCTGAATTACTTACAACATGTGTATCAAGAGGATCATAAAGTAGGAAAGTGTATTATTGTTAGTCCCTGGGTTCAGTGGAAAATTATATTCAATGTGGAAATAGATATAGAGTATGGGGATGTATATGAATTAAAGTTTGTGATTTCCAAGGCTGTCAGCTGTGACCTGGACATGTCTCCATCTTTTCTTTACATATAGCCTTGACTGCAGACATGCTGGCTTTAAAATTACCAATGGTGAACAAGTGATAGATAATGTGCACATGGAAGAGGACTTCAAGGTGGAACACGATATACATAGAGAGAATATGATCCTCAGAGCATAAAGACCTTGGAAGCAAAATCATCCAACTCCAGCTTTCCTGTTTGTATTATTAATAATATCTGACAGTGAATGATAGCAATTATTCATGACAAAATGCTACAATAGCTCCTGAGTATCTGTACATCTCACAATTTCAAAACAAACTTTTTCAAGTTTAATTATTTTTAAAAGATTATTTATCTATTCAATGTATATCCCCAATATTAGCCCCCTCTCCCCAGTACTCCCTCACAGAGATCCCCCCAAACTCCTCTTTCCCTCATCCCCTTCTCTGAGAAGTAGGAGCCCCCTTCTGGCAAAACAAACTTTTAATACATATGCATTCACACTATAAAATAAACTGTAGGCTTTGAATATAGAATAAATACAAAAAATAACCATTTAATAATTTTATATGTTTTGAACTGTTTTAATGAAATAATGTTTAAAATGTTTAATAAAATATATTTAAGGTTTATTTTTAAAATATTTTATTTATTATTTACATGCATATAATGTGCTTTGAACAAATCCATCTCCCATTCCTTTCCCTCCAGTTCCTTCCCTGTGCCTAACACCCAACTTCATGTTCCCTCTCTCTCTCTCTCCCTCTCTCTCCCTCTCTCTCTTTCTAAATATTTAATAACCACTGAGTCCACTTAGTGCTCTTTGTGGTTGTATCTACTGCAAAACATGAGCCATAATGACCTCAGATCCTGACATCAGTCTGTGACTGGGCTACAATTTCAAAGCTATAGCATGAAATGTGCTTGGCCCAAGTGCAAAAGGCAGCAGATACACATAACGCTTCACCCACAGACTGATTTTCTGTATATGATGCAAATGTAGCTAAAAGAATACCACTGGACACCTTCTAAAATACAGTGATCTATCAAAGGTATCCCCGCCCTGCTTCTAAACCTGGCAGAGAAATCGCTAGACACAAAAGTGATAGGCAGACAACAGACAGAAGATAAACAAGTAATAGATGACAGACTCAAATACATGACAGAAAGATGATAAAGACAAATTGATGACAGATGTGTGATAAATGATAGATACACATAAGGTAGTAAATAACAAGAAAGATGCTGGTGA
Source organism: Montemys delectorum (assembly GCA_019843815.1). NCBI lineage: Eukaryota > Metazoa > Chordata > Mammalia > Rodentia > Muridae > Montemys > Montemys delectorum. The sequence continues at coordinate 29,910 of JADRCD010184790.1, forward strand.
TGATGAAGATAAAGATGATAGGTAAAGTGGATGATATATTGATGGATGATAAAGAGATGGTAGCTAGATGATTAGATAGATGACAAATAAATGGTAGAGAGATGATAGATAGATAGATAGATAGATAGATAGATAGATAGATAGATATAGATTATTAAATAGATAATAGATGATAGATGGATAGATGAATAGATACTGATAGATGATTAGATAGATATTAGAAGATGACATATAATAGATTATTAGGTGGATAATTGATATATGGATAGATAGGTAGATTAGATAGATAGATAGATAGATAGATAGATAGATAGATGATAGATACATACATATATATATACATACATATACACACATACATACATAGACACATGGATACATATATGCCCAGGTATATAGATAGATAGATAGATAGATAGATAGATAGATAGATAGATAGATAGATATGATAGAAGGGAGAAAAACACATACAGCTTGTTTAAGAGAGTTCTCTTAACTGTGACCAAAGCTGACCAAAGATTTTTAATGTATCCCAGACACAAACTCATAACAATCCTCCTGTCTCAACTTCTAAGTACAGAAATAACAGCTATGAACTACCTAATGCAGGTAGACTGACTGGTGGTTAGTGAGAAGATATTCCTATTCTGGTTCACAGAAGTGTAAATTAGCATGAGGTACAGTTGGGAAAACTTTGTTTTTGAGGTAGTGAAGCTGCCTAGATGGCCTTATAAGAAACTTTAAAAGACCTCCCCTTTTTCAGGGTACACTATGATAGACAGAATCATCAAACTGTACAACCCTGAATTACCATTGAACAATTGTAATCCTTTTTTATTTAAAAGCTCTCTTGATGCCCGTGTATGACTGTAGAATTAATAACCACTGTGCTCATGCTGAGCACTGGGAGCTGGGACTTTCTGCAGAAGAGATCTATAAATGTCAAGGCTAGGTCTCACAAGAGTCCCAGAGAAAGGATATAATGAGATGGAGAAAAAAGATGCACACTTGAGAATTGAGTCCAAAAGCTTCGTTATCAGGCATGTCAATCTAATTGTTCTTTTCTTATATGGGCAGATTAAGACTATTCACAGTCCCTCTGGTAATTCTTTTGTTCAAACCATAAAATGTGGAATAATATTGCTGATATAAAGAAAGTATCAGAAAGAGCCCAGCACACTGAGATAGAAAAGTGGTGCAAGGCTCATTATCCTTGGAAAAGAAAGGCTCTTCCTCCAGACCCTAGGATATGGATGCAATCTTCCTTTGGGATTCTGTTTCTGAAAGAATTGTCTTCCAGTGTTGTTTGTCTTATACAGAAGAAGCCAAGCTGCTTTACCAAGATGGGAGATCACTCAGTGTATGGAGGGCATTCTCCACACTAAAACTTCACTTTCTCACACTATATGCACACAATCCTGCTTCCAACACTTCTACCCTTTGGACTTTTTTTTTTTACATGGACCCAATTAAACTCTCTGTCCACTACAGTAGTCTAAGAATCTGCTTCCAGAGAAAGGAGCAGAAATGGACAGTCCAGTAATTATCTTGTAAAGATGTTATCAAAAGGAAAAAGGGGAAAGATCAAATTTGAAGACTGTATGTGAAGCCAGTATCGTCATCTGATCCATAATATTACAGTTCTAAAGTTAATTCTTTCCCAATTCTTTCCTGATTCCAAACCAAAAAGATGGTTCCTCTACTGTTTTCTTAGACAATCCCATGAGAAATATAGTGTTTGTGAGTGCTCTCTATTCCTATATTATCTATGTTGTATTTTGAAGCCTAAGCAACTCCCTGACACAAACCAGGACCTTTCTCTAAAGACACTATAGTCATCTCTCTGAAAAATCTAACATCAAAGAAGCTAGCCGACCTGCCTCCTTGCACTCAGACTTTAGATATAATGGCCTTGATCAGATCCCTATCCTCTTGTGTGCCATGAAGATGCAGGATGTTTTCTGTATTGTTAACTACAAGTAATTATCTAGTCCAGGTGATTACCATTTCTTCCAGAATAGGTGGCAACTGACACAGTACATAGTGAGCTAAGCTGTTGTGCCTCCTGCCAAGAAAGGAAGCTTTCTAGGTCTCTCTATAATTGAGACATAGAATATGTGTTAATTGTGTGCAATCCTGAGCCTAATACACAGTGCACCAGGTAACTGGAGGGTTGGGTAAGAAGGCATCCCATCTCTCATCTCTTTAGGTATCCAGAATTTTAGGTTTTGGAAATCTCAGATGATTCTAGTTAAGTTTTAAGTGTATCACATGTTAATTAAAACATTGGTTCCCCTACTCTGTTCTATAAAAATGGAAGTCACTCTGTTTTTACGTTTCTTATCTAATTACCTCCAACCATCTTCCCCAGGATCCTTCCCTGTCTCTGCTGACTAGTGCTCAGCTCCATTTGTCTATGGCACTGATGTTCACATTCAGCATCTCTCTTTTTTGGTTGATTTATTTAATGCCTCAAAGTCCCATCCTTGTTGTTGCAAATGACATGTTTTACTCTTTATGGCAGAATAGTATTCCAGTGTGTTCATGAGTCACATATTTTATTCTTTTATGAGCTCAGAGATTCATTTTTCAACTTAGCTGTTGTGATCAATGGAGAAACAACCTCTCTGGTACATAATCTCTCTGGTATAATGGCCTCTTCTTTTTATGTGGCCCAGCATTGAGGTTAATGGACAATATGATCTTCTATTGCTTAATGTGTAAGAAATGACCATACTGCTTTGTCTGGATTTGTTTACATTTCTGTCAAAGATACAAAAAAAGTCTGTCATTTGGCTTCTCGCTGACATTTGTTCTATTTCTGTAACTGAGGTAAGAGTGATCTGACCTGAATGACATGGTATCATATGGTTTGAGTCTCTGTTTCCAACTTACTGAAAAATTTCAGAACTATTGATGAGTATTGGTATATCTTTTGAGAGGCTTGCTTAGACTTGACTTTCAGCCCATTTTCATTGGGTACTAGTGGTTTTGTGCCTAGCTTCTTAAGTTCATTTTGTATTCTGTTTAGTTATACATGATGTATGTGGAGAGTGGATTGGACTTTATTGTTCATTTCCTTCGTTGAGGTTAAGTTTTCATCTAGTAGGATTACATTTGCCCATTTATACCAATGTTGCTCCTGCTTTTAGGTAGTCTACCTAAACATCACTTCCATGTGTTTGAAATCTGGAATATCTCCTATGTGTTGTCTTTGGTAATCTCATAGATTCAGATTTTACATTTGAAGTTTCAATATATTTTATATTGATATTATATGCACAATGAGAATGAAGGCATTTCATTATCCTGTTTAGTTCTATCTAATCATTCCGTCACTGATTGCTGGAAGAGTTTGTATTTCCTGTCATGTGTTCTTGGCATCATTTTAAATTATCATTGTTCATAACACTGAATTAATTTCTGGTTGCTTATTCTATTACACGGTTTATATGTCTGTTTTCATGGCATATTTATGTTTTTATGGTTACTATAGCTTTGCATTACATTTTAAAGTCAGATGATGTTTGAGGGATTTTAGTTTTTCTTGTTTGTTTGTCTGTCTGGAGTATTTTCTTCCTCAGGATCATTTGGGCTAATGTGGGTAAATTTTCGAATTGTTCCTTTTTGCTATTTCTATTCAAAGTCCTACTTTGATTATAATTGAATTAAACCTATATCTTATTTTGTGTAGTATCTCTATTTTACATTTATTCTTTGAAACAAACATTAGATGAGATTCCCATGTCATATAGTCTTTATAATCTTATCCAGATTGCAATGAACAATCCAGGTTGGCTTAATATTTGGTCAATTATAAATACATTTTTCTTCTTTTCTAACCTCATGAAAATAATTACATGACTACACAGAGAACTTGATTATATTGTTCTCAATATCCTGAATAACTTTCAGTCACAACTACAACTATAGAAGCAGACATTCCCGTCACCCACAGTTATTCAAAAATACAAATGCTTTTCCATCATTGGTTCTTTTCCAAGAGTGTAACTGTAAATGGAGTGAACCTTCATTGTGGAAAGTGTCAGGCCTCTACTAGATCCATTCCTGGAGTCCTCACTTATTTAAAAGAGTCCTCGAAATCATTGAACTTTACAGTATTACAGAATATGGCAAGTGCCTTTCTTAGTAAGGGGTTACATTCTTTAAATATCAAAATCTATGTCTGATTATTTTTAAAGGTTCCATAACTCCTGAATATATTTCCATTAATGGTCATTATTATGAAACATTCTCACCCCTGCATGCTCTATGCTTGCTGTGGTTTGGATTCCAATGCTCCCCACAGTCTCCTATGTTTGAACAGCTGGTTCCAGCCAGTGGCACTTTTTTGGGAAGACTATCTAATATTAGAAGATGGAGCCTTGCTAGAAGAAGTGGTTCATTTAGGAAGGCCCTGAAGTTTTATAGATTGCCCTACTTTCTTTCCATGCTTTGCATATTCTGTGGATTCAATGAGAATGCTGCCTCCTATCAATGCCTGTATACTTTCCCCACCAAGATGGACTATTTCCCCTGGAAGTGGAAACTTCAATATCTATTTTTCCATAAGTTGTTTTTATCAGATACTTTGTCAGAGTAAAAAGACAACACAATGTTTTGTGGGCGCTATGGGACTATTGGTTAGGTTAATGCTGGTCTTTTACACCGAACTGAATAATACTTGTAACTTAATTTGTAATGTGTGGTTTTACTCCTTGATCTATTGTACATTCCTTGATTTATTGTAAAGAACTATGTCTCCAGAACAAAAATTCCCTTTGTTGTAACCAAGATTCTGTCTTTCCAGTACAGGCCACACCTGAATATAGCACAGCCTGTGCAGACAATGGCAGCCATGACATGATTGATGGAGTTCGTTGCCTTGGGTCAGATGACAATTTTCACTGTACAGTAGTACCTTATAAGAATGAGGAATTATCAGTATCTGGCTTTACTGTGGGTCTGTGGGAATTAACAACATAATTACTATTATGAGTAAACTTGAAACGGTAAATACCCAATGTTTGCTACAATAATGATATAAACATTTATTTCCAAGAGATATCATTTAAGCATTAATCTGGAAGAAACAACAACTGGGGAAATTAACATGCCAAGATGATATACTACATTAGTATGTGAAATAGAGCTGGGAATAGAGCAGATAAATATATGGATCACTGTTCTCAGAGCCAAGACAATGAGAATGACGGGAGACAAGCACTGGGGAGAAAGGGGTGTACTGGAGGTTACTTGTATACACAGGAGAGGCTGGCTAGAAGGTACTTCTAGATTGTTTAAGAATTTAAATGGGTCCTAGACAAGATTTTATCTTTTTGAGGAAGAATACATCTTTTCAAGCACTCATCAACTTCAATATGATTCTCCAAATCTACAGTTCAGCAGTGCCTAGATAACAAACTTTATACTGACCTAGAGCTCCTACTTTCTCCATCCGTCCCTCCCTCCCTGACTCCCTCCCTCCCTCCCTCCTTCTCTCCCTCCTCCCCTCCTGCTCTCTGTCTTTTCCTCCCTTCCTTCTTTTTTCTTTCTTTTTTGGCATGATTGTTTTAATTAAAGTATTTTACATCCCTGCCAGTTCCTCTCCTTTCCTTTCCTCCAAGTTCCTCTCATCCTCCCATTCAAGTCCTCCTACATTTTTCTTCAGGAAACAGGATGTTTCCCATTAATATCACTCAGCCTTAGAATATCAGGTTGCAGTAAGATTAGGCACATCTCCTATTAAGGCTATATGAGAAAGCCCAGTAGGAACAAAGGGTCCCAAAATGAGGTACCAGGGTCAGAAATGGACCCTGCTACTGTTAAGATTATCACATGAAGACCAAACTACACTAATATAACATATGTGGAGAGGGCCTAGGTGACTCCCATGCATACTCCCTGGTTGATGGTTCAGTCTCAGTGAGCACCTTTGGACACAGGCTAATTGATTTTGACTGTTTTCATATAGTGTCTTTGGCTTCTCTGACTTCTACACCTTTTCTTCCTCCCCTTCTTCAGGATTGCCCAAGTTCCATCTCATGTTTGGCTGTGAGTTTCTGCATCTGTTTCCATCACTTGCTGGGTGAAGCTTCTCTGCTGATGATTATCCTAAACTTCTGCCTGCAAGTATAGCAGAATATAATTAGCAGCATCAGGAATGGGTTCTTTGTCATGGAATGGATATAAAACTATACCAGTCTTTGTTGGATACTCCTTCAATTTCTGTTCCATCTTTATCCCAGCACATCTTGTAGGCAAAGAAAATTATAGGTCAAAAGTTTTGTGGTTGCATTGGTGTGCCAATCCCTCTGCTGCAATTCTTGCCTGTTTACAAGAGATGGTAAGTTAGGCCCTATCTCCACAATTGCTAGGAGTCTTAGTTAGGGTCACCCTCATAGGTTCTTGAGAGATTTCATTACCCTAGATTTATAGCTCATCCCAGAGATATTTCCATCCATGATTACAGCTTTCCGTCCTGAACACTCTCCCTCTGTCCTACCTCAACCTGATCCCAGCTGTTCCCACCCATACCCTTCCAAGTCCTCTGACCCAATCCACCTACAATGTTTATTCTACTTCCCCTACTTGGTGATATTTACAAATTCCTCCTTGATCACTCCTTATTACTTAGCTGTTTTGGGTCTGTAGATTATAGCATGGTTTTTCTTTACTTTTCAGCTAGTATCCACTTATAAATGAGTATATAATATGGTCATGTTTCTGGGTCTAGGTTACATCTCTCACGATGATCTTCTTTAGTTCCATCCATTTGCCTGTAAGTTTCATGATGTCATTGTTGTTTGTTTGTTTGTTTTTATGTTTTTTAAATAGCTAATGGTGTCAATTTTTTTGTCTAAATGGAGGACTCATTTTTAAAAAATAATTCTTCCATTGAGAGGCATCTAGGTTGTTTTCAGTTTCTGACTATTATGAATAAAGCTAATAAGAATATATTTGAGCAACTGTCCTTGTGGTATGGTAGAACAGCTTTGGTTATATGCTCAGAATAGTAGAGATGGGTCTGGATGGAGATGATTCCCAATTTTCTGAGAAACTGCAAATTGATTTTGATACTGGCTGTACAATTTTTTTGAACTCACACCAGCAATGATATGAACCCTGGGTTCATATCAGCAGCAGCATGAGCTGTCCCTTGAGTTTTTGATGTTAGCCATTCTGACGGACATATGATGGGATCTCAGAATCATTTTGATTTGCACACCACTGAAGGCTAAGGAGGCTGAACATTCCTTTAAGTGCTCTGGTCATTAGTCTTTCCTCTGTTGAGAATTTTCTGTTTAGATATGTACTCCATTGGTTAATTGGATTTTTTATTTTTTTGGTTTGTTGATATCTAATTTCTTTAGTTCACTATATATTTTGGATATCAACTCTCTGCCTATGTGTGGTTGATGGAAATACTTTCCCATATGGACCATGAGGATGTTTCATTTTAACAGTGTCTTTTGCTTTACAGAAGATTATCAGTTTCATGAGGTCCTATTTAATAGTTGTTGCTCTTAGTATCTCCACAGTTGGTGTTCTTTTCAGGAAACTGGCTCCTTCGGCACAATACTCTACTTTTTCTTCTGTCAGATTCAGTGTATCTGCTTTTACATTGAGGTCTTTGGTCTACTTGGACTTGAGTTTTTAGCAGGGTAACAGATAAGGACCTATTTGGATCTTCTCTATCCAAATTGACCAGCACCATTTGTTGAAAGGATGTTTCTTTTTTTTTTTTAATTGTACAATTTTGGCTTCTTCATCAAAAATCAAATGTCCATTAGTGAGTAGATTTACTTCTGGGACTTTGATTCCATTACATTGTTCAGTCGGTCTGTTTTTATGCCAATATCATGTTGGCTTTATTACTATTGGTCTGTGGTATGCTTGAAACCAGGGATGGTGCTATCTCCAGAAGTTCTTTTACTGACAAGGATTGCTTCAGCTGTACTGTTTTTGTTTGTTGGTTTTTCCAAATGAAGTTGAGTAGTATTCTTTCAAAATCTGTAAGGAATTATGTTGGAATTTTGATGGGAATTGCATTGAATCTGTAGATAGCTTTTGATAACATGCCTATTTTTACTATGTTAATTCTACTTATACATACACATGGGAGATCCAACACTGGATGTCTTCTTCATTTTCTTTCTTCAGAGATTTGAAGTTCTTGTAACACAGGTCTTTTACTTGCTTTGTAAACACCAAGCTATTTTCCATTATAAGCTTTGTTAATCAAGCTATTTTATATTATTTGTAGCAATTATGTAAGGTCTTGACTCCCTGATTTCTTTCTCAGTCAGTTTATGATTTTTCATACAGGAGGTCTACTTACTTATTTTTGGTTAATTTTGTATCTAGCCACTTTGTTGAAGGTGTTTATCAGCTGTATGAGTTTCTTGGTGAATTTTGGTTCACTTATGTATACTATCATATCATCTTACTGGGGCTTCTTCTTTCTAAGAGGATTTGGATCCCTTAATCATCTTTCCTTGTCTTATTGCTCTAGCTAAATCTTTAAATACTACGTTGAACAAATGTGGAGAGGGTGGATATTCTTGTGTTCTTACTGATTTTAGTAGAATTTCTTTAAAATTTTTTCCATTTACTTCGATGTTGGCTATCGGCTTGCTCTATTTATGTGTAGGCATGTGTTTTGTATTTTTGAACTTTCTAATGCTCTTAGCATGAAAGTAAATTGTGTTTTGTCAATGGCTTTTTCATTGTCTGTGATTATTTTCTTTCCCATTCTAAATGGGATTTAAGCCTCCTCACTTGGGCATTCGTGCTTGTTACACTTCTAACAGTGGTCTGTACGTTTTACCCTAGATATTCTGTACTTCTGGGCTAATGTCCACTTATCAGTGAGTGAATACTATACATGTCATTTTGGGACTTAGTTACCTCAATTAGGATAATATTTTCTAGTTTCATCTGTTTGCCTACAATACGCATGATGTCCTCATTCTTAATAGATTAATATTATTCCATTGTCTAAATGAACCACATTTCTGTATCCATTCTTCAGTTGAAGGACATCTGGGTGATTTTAAGTTTCTGGTAGTTACAAAGAAGGCTGCTATGAACATGATGGATCACATACCTTTGTGGTATGGTGGGCAGTCTTTTGGGTATATGTCCAAGAGTAGTATAGCTAGGTGTTCAGGTAGAACTATTTGAAATTTCTTGAGGAAAAGTCATATTGATTTTCAGAAGGGTTGTACCATTTTGTAATCCAACCAGCAGTGAAGTTGTGTTCCTTTTTCCACATCCTTGCCAACATGTGCTGTCACTTGAGATTTTATATTAGACATTCTGATTGGTATAAGGTGGAATCTCAGTGTCATTTTGATTTGCATTTATCTGATGACTAAAGACTTGAATTTTTTTTTTTAAAAGTGTGTTCCTTACACATCTTTGCTAAACACCCATTTCTTGTTACCAATTAAATGATATCCATTCCAAAAGCATGCATTGACTATGGTTTGGTTTTTTGTTTTGTTTTGTTTTTACAGATTTATAGATTCCTTAGTGAATGTTAGTGAATGTACCATATACCATTTGCAATCTTTTAGGCTCTGCAAAAAAGACAATATATTAGCTCTCAAAGTTTTTTGAAGTTAGTGGAGGTAGAATAGTTTTCTTTATTCCTAAATAAAGGCCTAAGTTGTAAAAGGGTGACTGAGGGAGAATGGCTTCCGTGAAAAGACTGGATAGTCATGAGGTTCCCATGAGGAATTCATACTGAAACACTTTAGTAGTATAACCAATGTAATTATCATGCAGGAATTTTTTGTTTTTGTTTTTGGTTTTGGTTTTATTTCTTACTTCTTTGACAACAATACACTTATACAAATACATAAACCTGCACTTTTGAAGATGAACACACACTACGCATGATTCTTTGCCTCCTAAGGGTATCCTATACATGCAAAATTAAGTTATTAAAACTCAAACAAGGGAAATCTTTCAAGCATACATAGTGAAATTAGTTGGTTAATTTATTAGATGTTGATAATGTATATAATTTTACAGAGGCAGAAATTAGGACTGGATTCATTGGAGATCCTTATAATTCAATTTCTTACTCATTTAGAAAGTTTCCCTTAAAGAAAATGAAACTAGCTCTGCAGTGGTGGTATATGTCTTTAATACCAGCCATTGGGTGGCAGAGGCAATCAGATCTCTGAGTTCAAGACTAACCTGGTAAACACAGTGAGTTCCAGATCACTTAAGGGTACACAGAGGAGCCTTGTCTTGAAAAACACAGCCCCAAATTAAAACCATGTCATCTTTTGTTGTTTGTTAAGTACAGCAAAGCAGAGTCAGGCATACCACCAATGATCCCTTGTGAAGAACATTCCAGACTGAGTTGTCTATTCAATGTGCTTAATGACCCACTCATATTGATTTCCTCTGTAAATAAAAGTGTTCAATATGAGGATGGATCAATTTCAGAACTCTTTCAGCTGCCTGATTTCATGTTGCTTAAAAATGCATGAAATTGCTTACTGAGAATTGATCTCTTTCTACTCTGTATTAGTATATTTGGTGTGTTTATGTTGTGTAAAGTGTAGTTTTCAAATCACAGAGTGAATTAAAGGATAAAAGAAACTTTATCTTATCTCTTTCAAAGACCTCAAACATTTATGTGATTATTTTTTAGTAAGGTCATAGTGTAAAGGATTAAATTGTGCATTTATGTATGTATCTTATGTAAGTGTGCATGTGTGTTCATGCAAATATATGTTTGTGTGTATGTAAGTGCAAAGCATGTGTGTGTAGTCATATACATATATATATATGTATGTGAATATGTGGGGATTTATATGTGTATGTGTGCATGTGTATAATTTAATTTTTTAATGTTCAGTAGAGAGCTATAATAATCCATTCTCAGAATCACTTTGTCTTATTTGTGACTGTGTTGTAAAGCCTTTCCTCTAATGCATGTTGACTTAAAAGAGAAATGATCCTTTTTTTCTGAGGCTTTCTGATATTCTCAGGCCTGAACTGAGGGTCTTATGATTTCCTGTGGCTTCCTCCTTACACACTCCTGTCAGGCACTTCTTTTTCTTCAGTGTGCAGTAAGAGCCACAGCTCAGGAACACTCTGTGCCGCAAGACTGTGCATCTGACAAGAACCGATGTTGACATCCAGATAATTATGTTGGACTCAGTTAAAAACAGTTTTGATACATAAAGCAATTGTGTACTAGGTAATTATGTTTATTTTTGTCATATAAAACTTTACTTCCTAACACCTAGTGTCATGTATTACTATTACCCTACCATCTATCTGTAAATAAAAATTGGGTGACTTTACTTTTCAGTATCAAAGTGATTTTGACAGGTTCAATAACTGAGTTGATATGTTTTGTTTTCTTTTGTTTTGTTTTGTATTGTGTTTTTTGCTTGTGAAATGGAAAGAGAAAATAAAGGATAAGAGCTCCCAACAATACATAATGACTATTTTCACTGCTTTGTCTGATTGGTAGCTTTAAGGAACATGATGCTGAAGACACAGTCACAGGAGCCACAGAGAGATGGTGTTTTATTGTCACCGGTAGCAGTAACTGGCAAGGAGAAGAAAATACCAGCTGAGCTGGCTTACCTGAGGTATTTATCCTTCTCAAATGCTCTTTGTGAAGCTGAGCAAATGCTTAACGGACTTTTAACCTTCTTTATTTTTATGCTTTGTATTTCAGAAGGCTCGAGGGAGACTTGGATATTATATTCTACTTCTGCCTGTAAAATCATGCCCCCCAAAGCTTTTAGAGAGCAGAAATTTGCTTTATCTCTTGGTTTGTAAAGGTCTGAAACTTAGACTAAAGTAGCTAAGATTTCTTTTCTTGTATTCAGCCAAGATTCCATAGAAGTCATTTTTTCTACTTTGTCTCTTTTGTCAGATTGTTTGTTTATGTGACTAATTCTTTGTAGATGTTCTTTATGTGCTTGCTTTCATTTTATATTTTTCTATAAATATGTAAATATAACATTGATTTTTCTAGTCAAATTTTCTTTGAAGTTAGACGCACCTTTCAAACAAAATGATGCATTAGTTTTTAGTGGTAAGAGATTGAGAGAAGTGAATTATCAACATGAATCATAAAACAGGTGTCAAAATTCCACACAACCTAAAACTTGTAACTTTAAGTTCAACACTTATTAAGAATTTAGAAGGTTCTATATCTTTATGAAGCTCTTTATTGTGGTCCTAGGTTCTTATCAAGTATTAGATATTATTCTCCGTACAGGCCAAAATAACACCATAGAAAACAAAACTCAGTGATTTTTAACCTCAAGGATCATCCTATAGAGGCAAGAAAACAGATGTCAATCAGCAGCCACAGCACCTGCAGGTGGAGATGCAGGCACAGCATTTGAGCTGGAGATGCTGTAGGAAGCACAGGCTACCAGTACCTCCACTTCTCCAAAGTAAATCAATTGCTCCTATACCACCTGCTACCACCATCTCATTTATACAGTACTTCATTGAACTGCCAGGGCCTTCTTCCTTCTAGGGGTCACCCTGTAGTGTGTTTATATTTCCCTCATCATTCCTAGGAGCCACATACTCTGTCAGTAAAATGAAGCTAGAGGTTTTCCAGAGTCAATATTCTGTTCTCACCGCTTGACTCAAGTTCAATCATGTTAGGTTCTCCCTCTTCAGGCTGGAACCTTCTCCAAGATTATTATATGTATTTAAAGTCCAATGCCTACAGTAATTTCCCTTCCTGTTAGTCTTAGTATTTTTTGGATAACCTGGCCTTTTAACATAGTTTTATGTCTAGAATCCATGGTATGTGCAGCAAATGTGGTCATGCATCAAAAGAATCATCAGGAAGGGTGGAGGCAGTTGTTTACTAAGAGTAAAGTCCTTTTGTATGTGAAGAATGAAAGGAGTTCAAATCATACCTGTACAGAAAAGTTTCTTCATAGAGATTTAAGTAGCATTTTCATTAATATTTTTTGTATGAACATCAGACTATATTATTTTGATATTAATTCCTATTTACCATATAATATTGACTTTTAAGTTTTCAGAAACAGTATTAGGATAATTTATATTTTGTGATTTGCCATTTGAAAGTGACACATAATGAGAAGTGAAGTAAGCTTACTGCTGACAGAACAATGAGCTATGTGGAGGCATTCCAAAGACAATTGAAGATTATTTTAGTAAACCTAATAATCTCCACTATACATTGAGTTAAAATGCGTTTTGAGATGTGAAATTGCTTTAGAACTTCCCTGTGTGTGACAAAATAAACTCTTGCCATTTCTCATTTTATATCAGCTTTTAAAAGCCGAGCCTTCATTTCATAGGCTTCCTGTAAGAGCAGAAGCAAAATATGCACTGTAAAAACAAAACATTGCAAATAACACATTCCAGCTATAGACTTTTTTAACAGGTTTTAATTTGTTCCTTAAATAGTTTTAAATTTGTAACGCATGCTTTAACACTTGTCATTCTGGCCAACTAGTGAAATCATTCCATACTGTGAGTGATATACATAGTTCTTGATGATTCTGAACGAGGAGTTTAGAAATGGTTGAAAAGCCACTGACCTCATTCACAGCTCACTTCTAAGAGCTGACTGGTGATTTTGTCAAGCTTAATGGCTTGGAAGCAGAAAGTATGCCTAATGGATCTTTTAAATTGCTCCTAGATGCTAAAACAATACAGTGTTCTCAGAGCTAGTGACCCTCTGAAGTAAGGTGGACCAGATATTCTACACAACCACTAACAACAAAAGATGCAGAAGAGAACCAACTCAACCCCATTTCTAGGTATCAGAGAGGTTCACCAGGTGGGACCTCATTAGGAAAACAGACATGACGTGTTGTTTTTCCTCCTCACCACCTCCCTCTCCCGAGCAGCTAAGGACAGACCCAAGGACCTTGAGTTTCCTATTCAAGTGCTCTACCACTGAATTCCAGGCATGACATTTTAAAAAATAGACTTTTCATTATTCTTAAATTGCCAGAAACAGTATGTTCACATGTCTATTATATAACTGTCATCTCAATAGAAAACCATCAAAAACAACGCATTTCTCTTGCCACTTCCATACCTTTCCTATATACCTCTATTGGGTGAGTTTTGAAATTGCCTATATATGTATGTATACTTATAGTACATACAATATGTAATATGTATGTACATGTATGTATATACATATGTGCATATATGTAACTACATATATATATGCATAATATACATGTGTGTACATACATACAAACACTTAACCCACTCTTGTGGCTTGGGTTAACTCCTTTTGCATCATTTTCTTTACCTTCCACATTACCCTGTTCGCTATTCATAATCCTGTGAGGTCTTTGATTTCCTAACCTAAAGTCCTTCCTGGTTCTTGGCTTCTAGAGGTAATTCCACCTACAAAGACCAAAGTTTAATGCTGAGTCCCATATACGAACTAGATCTGGGTTTTGCTTTACTTAGTATAAGGTTTTTCTGCTCAGTTCATTTATCTGTGAATTTTCCAATTTCATTTTTTCCAGTGCAATAAAATTCCATGCTATTACATTTTCATTATCCATCTTCTGTTGATGGACATCTATGCTATTCCCATGTTTTAGCCTTTGTAAATAGAGCAGATATGAACAGAACTAAACATATGTCCTTACGGTTGGAAATAGATTCAAGGAGGGCCAGAGTTAGGTCCGATGTAAAGTAGATCTATGTCTAGTTTTCTGAGGAACTACTGTACTGTCTTTGACCAGCTGTACTCACATGCTCTCCTCCCAACTGTATATGAGGATCTCCATTCCTCACATCTTCTCCAGCTTTTTTTAAAACTTTGTTTTCATAACCTTGGCATCATATACATTGGTATAACATGTGGAAAAATTAGGCTGTTATTTATTAGGAAAGTCCTCTTTGAGGGCTAGGTTTCATGATTATGGAAGGGGCCATGAAGTCTGCTGGGAGGAAAAGTCATCAAAGTCTTATACAAGCTGTGAACCCTGTAAACAGCCAACATGACATATGTAATGCTTGTAGTCAGTGTCATTCTGATTGTATCTGAGGCCTACTCTGTAGTCAGAAAGATATCCTATGCACTGTACATCTGGTCACAAATTGGTCATTGTCATTATACACCTCAAAGGCTCATGGATCATTGTGGAAAACAGGGTGGAAAGATCGAAAGAGACAAAAGGTGGGAAGACCAGAGCAAAAGGTGCCTTCTAGGCCTGACAGGAACACTCCACTCATGAACTCACAGCAGCTGTTGTTGCCTGCAAAGCACACAGAGACATAATTAATTATGTCAAAACTATAGCACGAGTCTTCAACCCTAACTGAGGCACTATGAACAATGGGTGTTTTCTGGGAGAGGAAGAGAGAGCTTTCTTTGAAGATGGGGACCCTGGTAGGAATTAATATGATTAAAAACATTTTATATGAAATTCTCAAAGAATTAAAAATATTTTCAAAAATTAAAAAAAAACTTAAAGGGGTAAATATATTATTTCACTTAAGTAACACATTTAAAATTGTGAAAAGTAGATATATATGTGGGGGGAAATCAATGTGAAATAAGTAAACATAGTTTACTTAAAAAGTAGAACTTGGAAGTTAGTGTGAATCTTACATATGTAATGCACCGAAAGACCTTGAGACTTTTCCATCAGAAAACTACAGAAAAGAATAAATTTTCCATTGACATTTTTGTTAGATAAGAGGAAGGCAATGATGTTAATGTTGAGTTTTAAGAAAATTTCCCCTAGACTGTCTTCAAAAATTCTATATTGTGACTGTGATCTATAAACCACAGTGATCCAATGCACAACTCCACCAAGTATATATTTCTTTGTGTTATAGTTTATCTACTGCAGTTAAAGAAATTTCACAATAAGCTGAAAGACATCTTTGCTTACATAAGACTCTGATGTTCAGAATGTTCCCAAGACACATCATCCTTCAAAATATATGATATCTTCAAAAGCCATGACACATTCCAAACCCCCAGAACCACAGAATACTAGAAAATGCCCTGGATATAATATTATGATGTTTAAAACACTTTTTACAAAATTGTGAATGCTATGAGGTAGTTGGTCAAGTTTTCATGAGTAAAGACATGGAGAGAAGGATAAAGAAGAGACAGAAAAGGAAAAAAAGATAGAAGAGTTATAAAAAATTACCATACATTAAAGAGCAATTTTCACACAAAAATTACAGTATTTCAATTCTTTGGAAATGAACTGAAGTCAGATTTAAGAATTTAATCTGTTCAGGAAACATTCCGAAGGGCTTCAGACTGCAGGTTACATCCTAACATGCACTCACCTTCTAAAGCCTTTTTCTTGATGATTTCAGCAAGTGTCCATGCTTTGATATGGTAAGCAGGAGCTTAACAGGTAATAACACACATCAGCTACATTTGGTTGTTGAAAAAGATCTACAACTCAATTGACACAAAGGGTATCAGTGAATAACACATAAGAGCACGGTAACATCTGTATAACACAGTTAGGTCTCTAACATGGTAAACAATGTGAATTGCTCATTATATTGTTTGGTGGTAGGACTTAATCTAGGGCAGTACTACTGAGATATGCTTTTAGCCTGAGATGCACCTTTTGGAAGAGTGATGATCATACGCAAGGGATAATGGACTTGGACAGACCTGTGTTTAGAATGAAAGGGGCACTCAGGAAAGTTGAGAGTAGAAGTCAAGTATTAGCACTTCCCTCTTCTGTTGGAGGCACAGTGTGATGGATTCTTCAGTAATATTTACCAACACATTGAAAGCTGCCAAGTCACTAGAAGTATAATGAAATGCAAAAGAATAGTAAACACTGTTTAACTGAATCTAAAAAGCAATCCTGTGTTGGCTGCATGAGCTGGTAAGGAAAAGGTTGAAGGTATGCAGAGAGGTAGACACACCAGTTGTTTGTTTGTTTGTTTGTATTTTGCTTGTTTGTTTGTTTTCCCCCTTTGAGGGAGATAACAACTCCTACTTAAGGGCTTATGGGTATAAGTTAGGTAAGTAGAAGAAAAAGTCCATCTTGCTATGGAGAGTGTGGATGCTGTGATCTGAATGCTAGTTTGTAGATGAACACTTACCTCAGCATTAACTCTCTAATCTCTTTTTCAGAAATCTTTCCCTTGTTCTGTATTTGAAACTGTATTTTGATGGAAAATTGTAACAATTTGAGTAGCTAACAATTTTTGCTGTTTTGGAATGATTGTTTTGAATTTATAAATTCACCTGCACATGCCTCCTGCTCATGAACAGCATGAGAAATAGGGAGGTAATGTTGTGGTACCCCAAGAACAGCTTTGTTTTCCATCCAGCTTGTATCTCAGAGGCAGTATTTTTCTCCCATTTTTGATTATTCTGGTTCCAAAATATGTGGGCAGAGTTTTCTCTTTCATAAGATATTTTGGAAAATTGAAGCTACAAATCCTTGCACAAAATGTTTTGAATTTCATCATCAATATATCATTGTTTCTTTTAATTTCAGGTAGTTGTAAAATTTTTCTTTCTTTTATTTTTGTGTGAAAGATCATGTTCACTGGATTTACTGAAGTTTAGAAATCTCCCCTCCATCTCTCTCTCTCTCTCTCTCTCTCTCTCTCTCTCTCTCTCTCTCTCTCTCTCT
>JADRCD010184790.1:47558-71495 GCA_019843815.1 Montemys delectorum
TCTCTCTCTCTCTCTCTCTCTCTCTCTCTCTCTCTCTCTCTCTCTCTGTGTGTGTGTGTGTGTGTGTATGTGTGTGTGTGTATATGTGTTTCTATGTATATGTTCCCAGCTTATATAAAATATGTTTAATGAATTATTTGAAGTATGACACAATGAGACTATTTCTCTATTTCTTCAACAACATTGTGGTTAGCATCCCCATACATCTTCTCAACAGTGCTCTGTGCCTATTTTCAGTATTACTGCACGTTCAGATGCAATGCTATTTTTGCTAACTTGATAATGATTTTTTGTACTTGTGAGTTTTCATTTGCCTGAGTTGAACTTTCTGGGATTTTTGTGTTTGGAAAACTTACCACAGCCTTGTCAGTCACATGAGGATGACTGTGTAAGTCAAAATAGACTTTTTTTTGTTTATCATACTATTTATTCATGAAAATTAGCATTTTAAGAAATTAATATATTTAATATTATCAGTCAATAATACATTATCAAGTTGGCTCTCCAAAGGAGAACTCGTATCTTATACTTTTGTATCATATCTGAGATCTAGAACTCTATTGTCTGATATATAGCACCCCCAAATTCAGTTGGTGAGCTTTTAATTACCATTCTTGCTGGAGATGATTTACAACTGAACATACAAACTACAGGATAGGAGTAACTCCAGTTAGAGCAACAGAATCTATCCCAGGATACAGTGACTCTGTAGCCATGGCCATAACTTTCTTTCATAAATTTCCTGCTCCTCAAGACACCCTGTGTCATCCTATCCTGGGTGGATTATATCAAACCTTGACTCTTCTTTTAGAACACATACAGTGAACAGGTCTATTTGTACCACAAGAACCATGGACTCATCAGATTCAAGGTGTTTGTATATACACATTAGATCGTAGAATAGATCATCTAGAGACATGGGAGAGGTACAATATACTGAGCTGGATGGTCTGGACACATGAAGACATGTGAATGGAATTCTCCTTGGCAAAAGTAACATCATGATGAGTATAAAAATAGAGGGAAAGATGGACTTATGAACTTTGGGGATATCAGTGAGGATTGGAAGACAAAAATAGACCTTATAAGCTATTGTAATACAAGTATATTTCATCAAAGTACATTAGAGAAATGTGGATGATTTTTCTAAACTTTGTACAAACTTATTATGAAATTACTAATGTGTCATGGTCAATCAGTGAGCATATAGTCTAGAGTGTAAGGAAAGTGTGCACAGTTGTCTTCCATGGCATTAGTAATAGTAAAGGTTCCTTCAGTCCTTCCCTTAACTTTTACATTGGGGTCCTTGTGCTCAGTCTGATGGTTGGCTGCAAGCATCCGCATCTGTATTGGTCAGGACCTGGAAGAGCCTCTCAGGAGACAGCTATATTCCCTGTAAGCAAGCACTTCTTGGTATCAGCAGTAGTGTCTGGGTTTTGTGTCTGCATGTGGGATGGATCCCCGGTTGGGGCAGTCTCTGGGTGGCCTTTCCTTCTGTCTCTGCTTCACACTTTGTCCCTGTATTTCCTTTAGACAGGAGCAATTCTGGGTTAAAATTTTTGAGATGAGTGGGTGGCCCCAACCCTCAACTGGGGAGCAGGCCTAATATCTGGATATAGTCTCTCTCCCTTTTGTTAGATATTTGAGCTACATCCCTGTTGGGACCTGGGAGGCTCTTGCTTTCCTGGCATCTGGGACTTTCTGGTGGCTAGCCCCAGTTCCCCATCACTCACTGCCACACATCTCTGTTCAATCTCCTGACCCTCTTTACATCTCCCCCCAGCTGTCTCCTTTCACACTAGATTTTGCCCTCTTTTTCCTCTCCCCCTCCTCTCTCCCTTCTAACTCCTCCCTCCTTCTACCTCCCATTTGTTCAAATTTGAGTATTTATTAAAATTAGAATGTTTAGGAATTTTATCATACTTTCTTAAGATTCTTTCTAAAACATAATTATCAAAGAACTGTGATGTGATTTAGTGATTCCAAGTCTAAGGGCACTATTCTAAGGAATTTGAAGCAGGGGCTTAAGGTGACCCATGCATATCCATGCTTGAAAGAACACTTTATATATATAAAAAAAAAAGTTGTGAGAGTTTGCTGTGTATCCATCAATGGAGGAATGTACAAAATATGTTACATGTGTACAAAGAAGTATGATTCAAGGTCAAATTGGAATGTGATTTTGTCACATGCTAAGTGAGCTTTTGTTTTAGTGTTAAAAAAGTAAACATGTTATAAATTCTCAAAAAAGAATTAAACTTTGCATTAATTTTGCTTTGTCACTTTTCTTTCAGCTTTTCAAAGATGCAACAAGGTAAGACTTCTTTTAATTTCTATAAAATCACTAAAATATATACTCTTGTACTTTAGTTTGTTTCATTTACAAAAGAAAGCTTCATAGTTTGTAAAGCTGCAAGTGCTATGGCTTTTCACATCCAGACAGATCAATGCATTCAAATGCTTCTTGTTCCTTATGGGGATTTGCCATGTCTCATTACAACTTCACTGTCTGTTTGCTCAAGTTTCCTCTTTCAGAATGAAACGTTCCTATACAGCTGAGTTTCAAAATTCAGCTTGAAGGTCATTTGTGGTTACACTCCTGTGTGCTGGATTATCTTTCCATCTTGCGTTTTTCTACATTCTGGTATCTTTGAATTATTAAAGAAGTCACACCACTCTTCTACATCCTACATTTCTCTTAGCCATTTTCCTCAAGAGATTCATAAGTCTTTGATAATAGAAACTCACTGGTGGTATAAACGACAATGTTCCACATAGGAGCAGATATTTGAACAACCCAGTTGTTCTTTGGGATAGTTTAGGAGGTTCCAATTAGAAAGAAAAAAAGGTTATGTCACTGTGGCAGGCTTTAAGAGTAGCAAGATCTGCACCACTTCCTGGTTGTTCTCTCTGTTTCCTCATTGCCTCTGAAGATGTGAGCTTCCAGCTTCCTACTTCTGACACCACACAGCCTGCTTCCTTCCATGTCTTTCCCATCATGATGGATTTTTGCCCTTCTGTAGACGTAAGTCAGGATAAACCTTTCTTCCATAATTCAATGTAGTTCTTCCATAATTCATTTTATTACAGCAATAGAAACTATCGAATCCAGACCCTGTTTCTTGTTTTCCCTTTACATTCATATTTAACAGAAGCAACGACTTTGAGTTCTCCTGATAGTTCTCCTATTGAAAGGAGTAATAAAGCATTTCCTTGCTCAACCGTATATGTGTGTGTGTGTGTGTGTGTGTGTGTGTGTGTGTGTGTATATATATATATATATATATATATATATATATCACTTTGGATTTCTCTAACAGGGCTAATGCAGCTATTGAGTAGGCATCAGGTTCTGTAACAGAGCTAGGGGCACCAAGGCTGGAATTGCAGAATGTCTTTGAAGTTATTCATGAACCTTATCACACAATTGCCCTATTCTGGATAAAGAAGCTCTACAAGGGGCAAAATTATCATGAGAATACCTATTTATCATATATTTAGAAATAGGCTATTGAGAAATTAATGTTAAGATACAAAAAGTGTCAAAGCAGGATCTGAATTTAAGTCTTTGGTCCTACTTCTTGTGGACCTTGACAAATAATCCCAATAGAGTATCTATGAGTAAGTCTTATATCTCACATGCCTGCTATGTCTGATGTTTTAGGCATAATCCTGACCTCTGGTAACTCACTGTAAACAAGGAAACAACATTTACACAAGAAAAAAAATAGTGAAAATGAAAGGACACCTCTAGGATAAATGTTTGTTGCTTTATAAAAGGAAAAGTATGTTTATAATATTTTTATCATCATAACACTCATGTATGCCTTTTCATATCCAAGCACACTCAATTTGCAGGAATAGCATAATGATAACATTAATTTGAGAATGAAAATATGCCATCTGAAGGTTAGGGAGATACAAACAGCCTGTGTGTGATAAACGACCCAATAATGTAAGAAGTTATAGCTCTCACTGTATACACACCAAATAAGTGTCATGAGTCAGACCCTGCTAGAAACACTAGGAGATGCATAGGCACTTTTGTTAATGTTGGAGACTTGACCACCACTCTAATAAACAGTGACTTCTTAGTTGATCTCAAAAGTGCTTTCAGGACCTGAATCCAAACAGCAGCTGTGCACAATTTGCTCCAACTGTAACAGCTTCTCAAGAGCAAGAGTGGTTTAACTGTGTGCCAACTCATAACTTACAAATTGAAATGTGAGACATCACACAATATATGCCTTAGTCTCTGTGGATGTTAAAGTAGAAATCATATCTAGAAAGATAAGCAGAAAATCTGAAATTACTGGGGAATCACCGGCATACTGTATATGTACACCAAATGCAGCAAAGCAGATGTGAGAGAGAATTGCAAACTGATGTAAGGCTGATGAAAGGAAAACACTCTAAGATCATTTCATGAGATAGGGTGATATAGTGCTGTATTGTTTAGGAGAACAAGAACAAAAAACATTTATTTCATTGTTAAAGTTTTATCTTCATCTTCGGCTATTTCATCAAATTTTATCTTTTAATTTTTGTGTTTCCTCAATGCGGCAAGCATCTGACAATGTTCCAGCTTCTGGAAATTATATTAGAAATAGACTGCCAATGGGTGCTCTCAGGGGTACAAAAAGAGAAAAGAAAAGAAAAGAAAAAAAGAAAAAGAAAAAGAGAAAAGAAAGAGAAGTAAAAAGATAAAAAGATAAGAAAGGATTCCACTGTGTGATATTCCTTGAAAGGAGAAGCCTCATGATTAAACTATCATTTTTTAAAAAATGAAACTGAAAGCTGATAGTAACATTTGAGGAAAAGGTTAACTGGAGCAAATGGTATTTTTTTTCCTTAAAGATTTTATTTTAAAATATGTGTATGTGGTATGTGTGTGAGGTGTGTGTGTGTGTGTGTGTGTGTGTGTGTGTGTGTGTGTGCAGGTACCCACTCTAGCCAGACAAGGTTATCTGATTAATTACAAGGAAATTGCTAGCTACTGAATGTGGGTATTGGAAACTGTGTCTGTCTTCTGAAAGAATAGCTGAAACTGTGAACATGAATGCATATGTACAGCTCTCCAATGATGTCTCAGTAGATTATTCTTAGTATAGAAATGAATGAGAGGAAAAGAACAGCTGTACAGAAAAGGGCCTGTCCAATTGGTTGCAGATATACATACTGTAAGTGAGATGTGAAAGACAGTGTGAACACAGGCATTGAAGAAGTATGTTCCAGGGACACTGACTGAATCCCTGGTGGGAAATCCCACTGTGCATAAGGGACAAGGTAGAAGTAAATTGCATAGGGGCTACATTTTCAAACCTCATTGTGTTGGCTGATTTAATTATCGAATTGACTGATCTAAAATCACTTAGGAGGGAAGCCTTCTTACTTAACCTGTGAGATATTCACTACGTTAAAATGAAATTGGAAGACCATGTACTGTGGTCAGCACCCTTCCATGGGCTGAGGTGCCAGAAATGATTAAAAACAGAAATTCCTACCTGTTCACAAGAATTCATCCCTCTCTGCTTCCTGACGGTGGTGGATGCAAGGTGGTGGATGCAATGTGAGCCGCTGCTTCAGCTTCCTGCTGCAGTGACTCCCTTCCACACTAGACCTTATCCTCCAGCTGTGAGCCATGGTACACCTTTCTTTCCATTACCTGGCTCACACCAGGTGTTCTGTCACAGCATCAGGAGAAGTACCTGATAGTCCGACATCATCCTCTTCTGATGAAAGTTCTAGTGAAACTAAGATAGACCATAGATCTATGTATGTCTACCCGGGAGTGGGCAGAAGGAGAAGAGACAGGGCCACGGACCCAGGTATGGCGTAGTGACAGCACAGATCCTAGCATCTCCATGCACTCAAGTGGCAGCACGGACCTTGGTATCTCCATGGCCTCAGTGGTAAAATGGACCCTGGCATCTCCAGGGTCTCAGGTGGCAGAGCCAGTCTCATACATCTGGTTGCTACTCACCACCATAGCACCTCCTCTTCCACCAACCTTCACAGCAAACACACCATCCCCTTTTTCTTTCTTTCATTTCTCTCCACTACACCCTTGCTTCTTATAGTGGCACAACAAGGCCTCTCTCTAGGTATTAAATTCTGACCTATTCAATGATAATGTTTTGAGGAATAAAGTGGCCCAGAAGTGGCAGGGCTGTCTGGAGGAGAAGCTATCTGAGAGATTCGCTAATACTTTCAATCGTTGTGGAAATCTTGATGACTCAGCATCGTGGTGATAAGGATTAGTTGAACAAAACTCTAGGGAATCACACATCTCCACACACTCTAACTCCTCTTCTGAAATTGTTCACTGAGCAAAAATCACTGCACACTATTTACAGTTTTCTTTCTTAATCACAGCAATTTTAAGAAAAAATGTAAATCGATAATAAGACAAGGAAGATAAGAAGACTGGTTTGCATACTCAAAAGATAGTTGACTCCAAATTTTTTAAAAAAATTGTTTATAGTTTGCCACATAGTTCTAAACAGAAGGATTTGATCTTTGAGAAATAATTCGTAATTACTTCAAAACACAGTCATTAACACACTGATATCTTAAAAACTGGATATTTGTGAAATTTAGAAAATATTTGGAACTAAAGTATAACAAAGTATAGCAAAGCAGACAGAATGTTGGAAATATATCTCAATATCTTCATTAAATAAATAGATATGTAATTAATGGTCACAATAGATTTGTTCAAAAATGTATCTTATTATTAAATATCAATAGATCACACTTTCTTTAGAAGAATATGACCAGAATAGCTATGCAATAGAAAGGATGCAGAATGTAGTCTAGTCATTCATGTAGAGATATTTTACCTACCATAGGAAAAAAAAAACCAATTTTTGTTTTTTTGCCTCCAGTCTTTTAGTAATGTGCTGTTAATTTCAGTACTAGAGGACATAATATGTGTCTGCTCTATGTGATATAGAGAGTAAATACTGCAGTTCTTCCTCTGAAACAGACTCTACTCTGTCAATGAGTAGCTAAACAATTAATTATAATAGGCTATCACCACCTTCAAGAAGAATGAATGGAACCTAACTGTGTTCCTTGGTCCACTCTGCTGGGCAATTGTTCCTTTCATGGAAGATCTAGAGGGATCTCATAGTCCCTAAGAACACCATATTCCAAGTAGTTCCACTTCAGTATTCAATGACTGCACACAAGTATGTGCTGAAGTCTAGGTACAATGTGGATGTGGTCTTATTGAATAAAGTGGTATCAGTGTTTGTAACAGCTGACTAGTACTCAATTGTGTAAATGTTTTTCTTTTATCCCTTTTCCCATACTTTATCCATAGTTTCTTTATCCATTCTTTGGTTGAGGGACATCTGGATTGCTTCTAGTCTCTAGTTATTATGAATAATGCTTCTACAAACATAGTTGAGCAAGTGTCCTTGTCATAGGATAGAGCTTCTTTTGGATGTATGACCAGGAGTGGAATAGTTAAGTCCAGAGATGGATCAATTTCCAATTTTCTCTGAAGCCACCATATTGATTTCTGAAGTGCCTGTACAAGTTTGCACTCCTATAAGCAATGGAATAGTTTTTGCCTTGCTGTACATCTTGCCATCATAAACTATCACTTATGTTTTTTTTATCTTAGGTGTAAGTTGGAATATCAAAGTCATTTCTATTTCCATTTTCCTGATGACTAAGTATGTTGAATATTTCTATTTTTCAGCCATTTAAGATTCATTAGTTGAGAATTCTGTTTAGATCTGTACCCATTTTAAATTGTATTATTTGCTCTTCTGATGCCTAGTTTCTTGAGTTCCCTATATATTTTGGGTATTAGCCTTCTGTCATAGATAGGCAGACCTCTGAGTTTGAGGCCAATCTGGTCTACAAAGTGAGTTCCTGGGCAGCCAGGGCTACACAGAGAAACCCTTTCTCAAAGAACAAACAAGCAAAAGGCCAATTTGTCATATGTGCACCTTTCATAAACTTGCATATATGACACCTTTCTTGATTAATGAAGGGTTTATTCTAATCAAGTCTGTGCCCCTGTGATGAGTGATGTAGCTACTAATTGCTCTGTTGTAGTTTTTGTCATTTACTCCTGAGGAAGTAACAAGGTGTTCTCCACTTCATTTGCATTGCAGAGCACATGACAACCTACTCTACGTACTTTTAAATTTCTTCAGTTGTGAAGAATCAGAAAGAAAATTTTACATTTCATTAAGATGGGTGAGAGACACTACTGAGCCAGGACCAGGGCACTCCTGCCATCTGCTGTCCAGGAAGCAGGGAAGTATATGGTTATATGGATAGAGCTCAGAAACAAAATAGTTTAACAATGTGCAGGGAGACATGAGCTTCTGCCTAGGCAAGTGTGTCATTCCTTGCTCATAAGTGACACATAAGTGACCTTGTGGCACCTAAGAGTTGTGATTCACAATCAGAATTGAAGCATATCGTAGATTCTATTTCTCCACACATTGTAGAGAAAAACAGCCTTTGATGGCTGAGAGGAAATACTTTTCAAAATATCCCTCTTTTAAGTGAACTTAGATTATCTTTAGAAGTTCAGTACCCTGTCCTAAATGAATCAAAATTTCTGTATCATTTTCCTACCCATGGTGACTAAATTGATCCATTAAATGAATAAGTCTCATTGAATTCAGATAAAAATCCTTTAATGCAAAGTTGTCCTTCATTCCAGGAATGATATTTTTTTTAAAAAAAATCTATTGCATTTTTTAAGAAGTTAAAGAAAATGAAATAAAAAACACCACATTCTTGAATCAGAATTTAAAATTAAATGCTTAGTGGATTGTCCAACCCTGACTTACAATTTCATAAAACAGAAAGATATCCATTTTACCATGTAATAAAAAAGCTCTTGCTTGTAATAATTGAAAAACACCACTTGTTATAGTAAACACCAGAGAAAATTGCACCAAAATCCTTTTCTGTAACTAATGCTTGCAATCTGTTGGTATGTATATATAGCAAAGAGAAGTTTGTTTTTATTCTTGAGTGGCTATAAAGAAGAAATGCATTGCTTCAAATAAGTGTACAGAAATTAGTTTCTGTTTCTCTTCTTCACAAAAATACTTTCAATATTAGAACAATGAGCCCAAAAATTGAGCTTAAGTTTTAAGAGTCCCCAGTACTTGTATCATAATGGGTATAAGAAGTCATTTAATGACATATCCACCTTTATGTCAGTGTTGACATATGTGAATATTTATAAAATTTTACTGCCTTCACATAGGTTTTTTTAACATACATAAATATAGATATTTGATTATACATCATCATTAAAATCCTTCTGTACACCTGATTAAAATGAGTGTGTACATATATGTAGGTATATGCCTTGACAACATGAATGAAAATATTTTTGGCTAAAATGAATTGCATCCTGTTTTTGTCCTTACCACTCTGAGGATAGTATTGAATTTAACTTTATACTTGTGTCAAAGATAGGCATGATACAAATAGAATATGTAGCATCATCTTTGATGTAATTGAGTAAGTAATTGTGTAAATCTATTAATAAGTGCCTTTCATATAATAAGCTCTGCTGATACCCTAAATTATTTTCCTGCGTGTTTTTGTATTCATCCTTTAGTTACTTCCTGATACAAGACCTCACTGTATGATCCAGAGATCTATAGATTTGTAGAAAGGCAGATGACATATTCCTAGATTGATTGGATAGATGACCACAGAAAGAGATATATGGTTATAAGAAAGTGGATGGGAAAGCAATATGTATTTAACACAGGGTCTCACTCTGTTGTATAGGCTAGTCTCAAACTTACTGTGTAGCCCTGGAAGGTCTCATATTCATGACAATCCTCCTGTTTCAGGTTCAAATTCTAGATTACCAAGAAGAACCATCAAGATATCATGAAAGTCAACATTTCGGTAGTTTTAAAAGTACATATGTGAATTTATGCATCTGTCATTTTAGTTTGAGGCAAAGATTTGGTTTTGAGGTCTGAATCAGGCACATCTTTATAATTAAGGACAATTTCATTTTCCTGTAGTGTAGTCATTACCATCTGTTGCGATACTACCTCATGATCAGAAGCAATTTAAGGAAGAAATAATTTATTTTGCTTTATGGTTACTGTGGTACAGAGTCTGTCATAGCAGTTGAAGCAATGCATAGTGTCAGGGAGAGAAAGCTAGTTGATTATAGACACAGAGACAGAGACATAGAGACAGTGATAGATGGAGAAAGAGAGTGTCACAGAACAGCAAGTGTTAAGATTTTTATAAACCTTCAAACCTTCCCTTTGACATATTTCCTCTAGCAAGTCTCTACCTCCTAAATATTTCATAACTAACCCAGATAACACCACCAACTAGAGTTGAAGTGTTCAAACATGCCAGTCTAGAGGGGACTTTTCTCACTCAAACTTTTAAATGAAGCAAAGACTGTAAGGAATTAAATTTAAGAGTTAAATCACTTCTCTACTCACAATATCTGTTGCAATGTTCATAGAAAACTTCTAGAATATTTTTAATATTTGGAACACATTTAGTGTTTATTTAAAATTAGTATAGAGTTTCAAATAGTATAAAACAACACTGACAAAGTGTATACTGTAGAAAAATCTAATGTGGAGACATATGTGGGCATGCACGTAAACAAATTTAGGAGGGATAATCCCTGAAGAATAAAAATGGGATGAAGATGAGTGGTCCCAGCAAGGGACCTGACTAGAAGTCCTCAAGCTTTGGGCAAATGGGCAACATTGTGAGATTTGATATGAATAGATGACCCTCTTGAATAACTGAGAAGGACTTCTCTGTCAAAGTTCTTTTTACACCTTCTCCTCAAGGTTCACACTGGCAAAGCTCCTGTCTCACATGGATCTGCTTTTTTGTGTTAGATTTATTTTTCTTACTATTTCTGCCTACACATAAAGATTTTTGTCTTTGTTTTCTTGCCTTGTTTACCACCTTTAGAGAAATGTGTTTATCTCATAGGAAGCCTTTGTTGCAGGAGGAAGAAAGTGTGTTGTCTGGTAGTATGGCACAAGGACAAGCAAGACCCCAGGAACCACACTCTAACTGTGGCTTTCATGTGCTTTCTCTACTACTTTAAAGTACTCTTATGGGAAACACACTTTCAAAGATTATAAAGTGGAGAATCGAAGTATTTGAGTTTTAGAAAAAATCATTCTGAACATATATTTGTTTCACAAATTAAGTAAATTTTCTAGAGATGAAAGAAAATGAGAATAATAAATCTCAGTGTGTTAATTTAATGTGATTCTTAATATATATTAGTCAAGTGTTATTCTTAACATTCATGGGCTGGAAAACAAACGTTTCCTTCCAATGCCTATTCATTTTAGTGTGTTATAAAATAGTTATTAATGTTTCAGCAACAAAAATAATATAAAGGTTCAAAGCAGATCAAATGGAATAAACTAATTTTTAAAGGATGCTGTTATTCAGGCAGTACAAGAAAAAAAATACTAAAAGTGTACTTCTAAAATGGCAACAGTAGAAAAGAGACACAATTAACCTTCTATGGCTATCAACATGCCTGACCATAAAGACACTAACATCTTTGACGTGCA
This sequence comes from Montemys delectorum, assembly GCA_019843815.1. Classification (NCBI taxonomy): domain Eukaryota; kingdom Metazoa; phylum Chordata; class Mammalia; order Rodentia; family Muridae; genus Montemys; species Montemys delectorum. Next base: position 59,135 of record JADRCD010184790.1, read on the forward strand.
AAATTTATTCTTCTCAAAAGATATACTCAGACTGCAAATGTGGATGTTGCATAGACTCTAACCTTGAAGAAATCAAGTTGAGAAAATTTTCTATGAGTATTGTCCAATGTTGGTTGCATTTTCTTGTGGTGCATTTGCAACTACCTGCAGATGAGATATTTTGAGTGCATTTTCAGGAATATTGTATTCCTCTATTTTTGTAATTATATAGCAATAAAATACAGTTATTCATGATAAATGTGAACTGAAAATTTTCAGACATTTCAAGGCTTTCCCATCATGATTGTTATCCTAAGTTCATCAGCAAAAGCTCTGTTCTATGTCTTTATTTTTTTAAGCACTGGGGATAGAGGGGGGAAGATCCCCAAAGCACTCACTAACACTTTCTCAATAGCTCCTTAGAGAGTTTCCACTACAGTGCTACCAAGCATACACATATAAAATTAGAGTTTCAAGCTTTCACATAAATCGCAGCAGGAAGGTTTTATTGTGTTTGGCTCTAACTGAGACATCTGCAAGGGCAGATGTTTGACATCTGTCCTTGTGTCTCTCATCTTTCTCCATTATTTTAAGTAAGACTTGCTGCAAGGACCATCAGTAAATAAGGACAGGCTCTCCTTGATCAGGAATATCTCTCATCTTCTTCACAACAATATCATAAACATTGACAAATATAGTTTTATTACTCGGGATTCTTATTTCAAACTATTTAGAGAAGGAGTTCAACACATCAAAATTTCATGAAGACTTTTGCTAGAGTTTTGATAGCTGTTCTTGTACAGGGAGGTAAATTTATTTTTAATTATATATATTTATATACCTGAGTATGTGCATTTAAATGCATGTGAAGAGCAGATGAACGCAATAGATCTGCTAGAGTTAAGAGTTGCAGGCAGTTGAGAGTAACCTGATGTAGGTGCACGATACTGAACTCAGGTCCTCTGCAAGAACAAGAAACCTCTTACCTTCCCAGTCAGTTCTTCATTTCCCAATTTTAATATTTTTAAACTGTACAATATCTTCATTTTACAACCTAGAGAAATTATTTGGATTTTTAAAACATGGCCACTCAAGGAGATAGAATGCCTTTGTTGTTTTTCAGTCACAGAGGACTGGTACAAGTTGAGTCTCTGAATTATTTTCCCACAGAGTGGCAACAGCATGTTTCTTGTATGAAATATCACACATTCATTCTGGAATATCTGTAATTATATCATATATTGTCACATGGATAACACAGTACCCCTCTTTTGAGGAAACTTGCCCTGCTTAAATGAGGGACTTGTTTTCACTCCATACTTCACCTGTAACTATACAGCCAAATGTACACAGATATTAGTGCAGGGCTGACACTAAACACATACCAGCAGTTCTACAGGGACATCACAGTGCCCATTCAAGTCATTCCACTGTGTGCAATGAGGAGTTAATAAGCCAACTCCAGCTTTCCTTTGGTCCCTGAAAGTTGCTATTGAAGTCATTATATTACCATTGCTAGCCTTTTTTCTATATACTATTTCTTTGCCCAAATTTAATGAGACATTAACTAACATATCTAGAACATTCTTTCTAAGATAAAGTCTAATTGTTTCTTATCATCATGAGCATTTAATCACCACTCCTCTGTGCAATTCTTTTCTCATAAGAGTAATTTTATATGTAATAATTATTAATATTTAAACTTTTATATACATGCAGACAAAGCCTTTTGCAGAAACAAAGGCACAATTTGAAGGAGTTTCTTCATACACTTAATATTAATTACTATAGCTTCATCCATTTTTGTGATTATTAATTCACATTTGCAATTAAGTAGAATAAAATTTTGCTTAAATTTTAATTTTTATCTGGAACATTGAAAGTTGGAAAGATCAAAATTTTTAGTGCTCAACTATTTATAAAACATTAATATGAACAAATTTTCCAAAGCTATGTGTTATGGTACATACTTTTTTATTGGATATTTTCTTTATTTACATTTCAAATGTTATTCTGTTTCCCAATTTCTCTACCTCCCTGAAACACTCTATCACATCCTCCCTCCCCCTGCTTCAATGAGGATGTTCCTCCACCCACCCACTCACACCTCCCCATCCTCGATTCCCCTACACTGGGGTATCTATTGAGCCTTCATAGGACCAAGGACCTCTCCTTCCATTGGTGCATGACAAGGCTATCCTCTGCTACATACGCAGCTGGAGCCATGTGTACTCCTTTGTAGATGGCTTAGTCCCCTGGGAGTTCTGGGGGATCTGGTTGGTTGATATTGTTGTTCTTCCCATGGGGTCGCCAACCCCTTCAACTCTTTCAGTCTCTTCTCTAAGTCTTCAATTAGGGACCTTGCACCCAGTCTAATGGTTGACTGCTAACATTTGCCTCTCTATTTGTAAGGTTCTAGAGACACCATATCAAGATCCTTTCCGAATGCACTTCTTGGCATACAAAATAGTTTTCTGGGTTTGTTACCTGTCTATGGGATAAATACTCAGGTGGGTGGCCTTTCCTTTAGTCTCTGCTGTACACTTTATCTCCATATTTGCTCCTGTGAGCATTTTGTTCTACTTCTAAGAAGGATCGAAGCACCCATACTTTGGTCTTCCTTCTTATTGAGCTTCAGGTTGTCTGTGAATTGTATCCTGGGTATTTGGAGCTTCTGGGTTAATATCCACTTATCAATGAGTGCATAGCATGTTTTTTTTTCCCCAATTTGGTTACCTCACTCACGATGATAGTTTCTAGTTCTATCTGTTTGCCTAAGAATTTCATGAATTTCCATCATTTTTAATAGCTGAGTAGTACTCCATTGTGTAAATGTATGACATTTTCTGTATCCATTCCTCTGTTGAAGGATATCTGGGTTCTTTTCAGCTCCTAGCTATCATAAATAAGGCTGGTAAGCCCCAGTGTAGGGGAATGCCAGGGCCAGTAAGCAGGAGGGGATGGAGTGCTAAGCAGGGGGAAGGGGGAGGGAACAGGGGCTTGTTTTAGTTTTTTTTTATTTTATTTTTAGGGGAACCTGGGAAAGGAAATATTGTAAATAAAGAAAACATCTAATAAAATATATAAGAAAGAAATAAATACGGCTGCTATGACCATAGTGGAGCATGTGTCTTTATTACATGTTGGGAGTATCTTCTGGCTATATGCCCAGGAGTGTTATAGCTGGGTCCTCAGGTAATACTATGTCCAATTTTCTGAGGAAGTGCCAAACTGATTTCTAGAGGGATTGCACCAGCTTGCATTCCCACCAGCAATGGAGGAGTGTTCCTCTTTCTCTACATCCTTGCCAGCATCTCCTGTCACCTGAGTTTTTGATTTTAGCCATTTTGACTGGTGTGAGGTAGAATCTCAGAATTGTTTTGATTTGCATTTCCCTGATGACTAAGGATGTTGAATACTTCTTTAGGTGCTTCTAGGCCATTCAATATTCCTCAGTTGAAAATTCATTGTTTAGCTCTTTACCCCATTTTCTAACAGAGGTATTTGTTTCTCTGGAGTCTAACTTCTTGAGTACCCACTTGTAATCCAGAATGTAGGAGGTTAAGTCAGGAGCATTGCTATGAGTCTGAGGCAAGCTTCATTTCCAAAGAGAGTACATAGATAGCCAGTGCTATATAGCAACTCCCCATTCCAAAATAATACATGAATAAATATAATTGTAGGAAAAAAGAGCACTACATAAAGAAGATTAAATAATAAAACAAAAATATCTCCATAGAATCTCAAGAAGCACATCACAGCTGTGTAGCTGGTGTTCAAGGAACAGACGATTTAAAGAGACTGGGAACTCTTTAGCCTGTTTTAGCCCTTACAAACCACAGGTGGTACAGGATCAAGAGAAAGACTGTCCATGGGGTTGAAGTGTAAGATGTGGATAGAAGATACTTCCTTGCATGTCCAATCTAAGACTAGGGCTGAAAGGCTCTCTGAGCTGCAGTCTCCAGTTGCTGTTTATAGACTGTGCCTGAGGACAAATGCCAATGCTTATAGTGTCCCTCAGTCTCAGATTCTAGGTCTCAGTCCCTTCTCTCAATAAATGGACTCAGTCACTAGGCTTAATAAATATACCATTGTGTCAAAAGAACAGCTACAGGCATTGAGCCCACCCCAATTCCAAACTAACTTTGGCACATGTCTCACATAAGCAGCAATCTAGGTAGAAAAGACTGATCAGTCCCACCCTTAGGTTCTAGCTTTTACCCTTCCTCAATACCAGGTTGACCTTAGTTGACCTGTATGCTTCTCTGACTCCCATGTACTAACTCTAAGGGTTATAGATTTTATACTGACTTCTGCAAACCTAGGAATTGGTCAAATCTCTCTGTTTTTAAGCTCCTGGCCAATACTCAGAATCCTAGGTTCCTGTTGGTTCTACAAACTAAAGGTCCACATCTTCTCTGATTCAGGTGATTTTGAGGCTACAAGAATGCCACCATGGCCCTGCATGCTACAGAACTCAAGAAAGTACGCCACCTACAGTGGCCCAGGGGTCCTTGACTATAATACTAGGTTTGTGGACACAGCATGCATAATGCTTCTGAGTTCCATTTCTGCAAATTCAAATCCTCAAGTCCCAGGGTTAAAGTTATCTTGAAAGCTGTCGGTCATACATATATTGCTCAAGCCCCGAAGTCACAAATCTTTGAGTTTTGTCTTCTTATCTTTGAAATAAAAATAGTTTGTTACCTCATTTTATGTACTATGAAGACACTTACAGTATATTAATATAACAATGGTGATTTAGAACCTGAGAGGTGAAACAGGTGAAGTGACATTAACGGATGTGGCTGATGATCAATGACATATTTTATCATGATTAAAATGGCTTTGCTAACACAGTTGATGAAGACCACAGAAACTTTAAGAAGAATAGAGTGAGAGACAGCTTCAGAAATTGAACATGTAGAGTTCTACCTTGTTCAGGAGAAAGAGAAGTAAATGTCCAGAGAATGAGGAAAGTCCAAGAAGATGACACAGTATGGAAAGGTACCTACCACTAAGCATAAAGACCTGTGTTTGAGTCTGTCATTCCCACAGTGAAAAGAAAACAGGATACCTTCAATTTGGCACCTGACCTTCACATGTGCATCCATATCATGACACATGGTCACCTATACACATACACACACACACACACACACACACACACACACACACACACACACATACACACACATATACACATATAAATGCATACACACACAAACATTAAAATAAATGAATATAATAAAAATTAAACAAAATGACTGAAAAAAATTATATTTGTTAACTCTTATGTAGAAAATCCAGAATTTTTGTATGCATTTCCTGTTAGATCATTTAATGTTTTTCAATTATAATGCAAATGGAATGTATTTTAGCAGATACCCTAAAAATAAGGATTAAACAAATTTATAAAAATATGAACTACATAAAATTATAGATGTTTTTGCATGATATATGTAATATAATATTTAAATCAAAGGTATGTATTTTCTCAACATTTGTTAAAAAAATGCTTATGATGTGACCATTAAACATTTTCCTCTAACTCTTTAGTGTTTCTTACTGTCATCTCAGATATGCTGTGATATCACACATGCCAAACTCCCTGTCAGTCAAGATGCTCAAACCAGTTCCTTCATCAGGCTCTGCCCTCATCTTCCCAACTCCACAGGGTTTCTCAAAGCCTCTATTCCATCATCATTCTCTGAAATGTTAGAACTTTGTCATTATTATTATTATTGTTATAGTTTTAGTTTATTACTTTAATGAAGAAAACCCTCTACTAACCCTCCTCCAAGCTCTCTTCTCCTCTGGAGTGGGATGGCTTTGAGAGGTTTCTTTTCTCTTGTCACCTGAGTCTCCTCTTCTATGCCACTCTGACAGCTGGAATTTTTATGCTTATAGCAATCCTGAGTAATCCTGCAATCTGACTGCAGACCCTTGGCTTCCCTATAAGTCAGTAGTCAGAGGTTTCCACAGGTTTAGGGTGGATTCTTGTGTTCTCTATCACTATATTCATTCTGCATTTGATTTCTATCGTGTCCAATTTAAACTCAGTATATTAACTACTTGCTCTTTTAAGCTGTCTCCACCACTCTTTTTGTCTCAACCCTTCCACCATTTTCTATTATTTTCCCCTTTGAATGCATATTTTCAAACAACCTGTGTAAATCCTTTAGTTTTCCCTCTGTTTGCTCTGTACTCCTATTGTTATCCCCATTTATAACTGTCTTTAAAACATTTTCTGTTCAAAGTATCCATTGGTCTTCCTTCTTCTTGAGTTTCTTGTGGTTTGTGGATTGTATTTTGGGTATTCTGAGCTTCTGGGCTAATATTCACTTAGAGAATGATACCATATGTGTTCTTTTGTGATTGGGTTATCTCACTCATGATGATATTCTCCAGATCCATCCATTTCCTGAAAATTTTAATAAATTCATTATTTTTAATAGGTGAGAAGTACTCCATTGTATAAATGTATCACATTTTCTGTATCCATTCCTCTGTTGAGAGACATCTGGGTTGTTTCCAGTTTCTGGTTATTATAAATAAGGCTTCTAGGAACATAGTGGAGCATGTGTCCTTATTACATGTTGGAGTATCTTCTTTGTTGTATAGCTGGGTCTTCTGGTAGTACTATGTCCAATTTCCGGAGGAACCTCCAAACTGATTTCCAGAGTGGTTGTACCAGCTTACAATCCCACCAGCAATGAAGGAGTGTTCCCCTTTTCCCATAACCTCATCATCATCTGCTGTCACCTGAGTATTTGATCTTAGTCATTCTGAATGGTATGAGGTGGAATCTCAGGGTTGTTTTGATTTGCATTTCCCTGATGACTAAGGATGTTGAACATTTCTTTATGTGCTTCTCAGCCATTCGGTATTCCTCAGATGAGAATTCTTTGTTTAGCTCTGTACCCCATTGTTTTCATAGAGTTATTTGGTTCTCTGGAGTCTAACTTCTTAAGTTCATTTTATATATTGGATATTAGCCTTCTATCAGATATAGGATTGGTAAAGATTATTTCCCAATCTGTTGGTGGCTGTTTATTGACAATTGTCCTATTGACAGTGTCCTTTTCCTTACAGAAGTTTTGTAATTTTATATCCTAGCCAGAGCAATTAGACAACAAAAGGAGATAAAAGGGATACAAAGTGGAAAGGAAGAAGTCAAATTATCATTATTTGCTGATGATATGATAGTATATTTAAGTGACCCCAACAATTCAACCAGAGAACTCCTAAACCTGATAAACAACTTCAGCAAAGTAGCTGGATATAAAATTAACTCAAGCACAAAGGATAAACACGTGGAGAAAGAAATTAGGGAAACAACATATAATATAAAATACCTTGGTGTAACTCTAACTAAGCAAGTAAAAGATCTATATGACAAGAACTTCAAGTCTCTGAAGAAGGAAACTGAAGAAGATCTCAGAAGATGTAAAGACCTCCATGCTCTTGGATTGACAGGATTAGTATAGTGAAAATGGTCATCTTGCAAAAAGCAATCTACAGATTCAATGCAATCACCATCAAAATTCCAACTCAATTCTTCACAGATTTAGAAATAGCAATTTCCAAATTCATCTGGAATAACAAAAAACCTAGGATAGCGAAAACTATTCTCAACAATAAAAGAACTTCTGGTGGAATTACCATCCCTGACCTTAAGCTGTACTACAGAGCAATTATGATAAAAACTGCATTGTATTGGTACAGTGACAGGCAGGTGGATCTATGGAATAGAATTGAAGACCCAGAAATGAACCCACACACCTATGGTAACTTGATCTTTGAAAAAGGAACTAAAACCATTCAGTGTCAAGAAGAGAGCATTTTTAACAAATGGTTCTGGGTTAATTAGAAGAATGCTAATCAATCTATTCCTATCTCCTTGTACAAAGCTCAAGTCCAAGGACCTCCACATGAAATTAGATACCCTGAAACTAATAGAAGAGAAAGTGGGGAAGAACCTGGAGCACCAGGGCATAAGGGAAAATTTCCTGACGAGAACACCAATAGTTCATGCTCTAAGATCAAGAATTGAAAAAATGGGACCTCGTAAAATTACAAAGCCTAGGGATACTTTTTAAGGCTCTCTATTAAAGCATTTGTTCACAACGTTCAATACCATCAGTTTCTGACATTTTATTTTGATCATTATATGAGCTCAAGTTACCTGTAGTTCCCTGATTGTTGGTGTGTGACATCATCACATAAAACTCCAAAATTCATGTGTGTAATTCATAAGTTCTTTACTTAAAAATAAATAGAGAATAGCTTCAATAATTCCAGTTTGCCGTGCGTTGTAAGTCTTCTTTGTTCTTTGTATGCTTCCTCTTAGCTTTCCCTGTTTCATCATAAAAAAATAGCTGTTACAGTTAGTGGTATGGAGAACACAAGGTAAAGGCTGTAACAGAATTAACAATGGTTGCTAGTCTGAGTCCATGATGAAACTAATTTTAATTGATAACCAGATTTGTAGAAATCCTTTTAAGGGGAGGTTAATTTAAATTTATCACTTAGGTGACAAATTTAGTTCTCTACACTGAGTATTGGAAGCAATTTCTAGGTAATTGCCAAATCACTTATACTACCTAGACAACAATCTTACTCCAATAGTTGAATGAGGTCATTCATTATTGAAATAGTGAATTCATTTCATTTCATTATTTACTAACTGAGAGTATTCATCCAATATTTTTGCATAGTAACTAAAAGTGTTGCATACTACAGAACTGCACATCTATGACATCTGTAATTAATCCCTAATAACTAAAAAATGTTGCATACTACAGAACCACACATCTACAACACTTATAGAGAATCCCTATTTGTGTGTTTTAAATACAGTAAAAAATGTTGTAGTGGTATCCTTACAGATAGCAGAGTCCTATACTTACTTACCACATATAGGATAAGTTTATTAAAAAAGGAACTACTTTTGTACAAACACACATACACAAACACACTTAAAATATAAAAAGGTTGTGTATTTCTGTGACCTTACAAATAATTAAACTTGTTGAAAAAATTTAGTAAATGACAGAGAAATTTGGGTTTGCTAGCAATTAACTTCTTCAAAATAAGTGCAGTACAAATAAATTGAAATATAGCTTAAGATTCTGGAGTTGGTAGCTAGAGTAAGAGATCTAGGTTAATGTCTAGGGGACAGAAGATGAAGGTTCTAAATATATTACTGAAGAAGAGAACTTCTAAATGGCATGCTGTATTTCTACTCAAAAATAATTCTCTCTTAAGACTAGGATGTGTGCTAATGTCTCCTCAGACTCTTTAGAAGAGACAATGGAAAATAATGAATTGAAAATGAGCACATTTCCTACCGAATCACAGAATATTTACATACATATATCTCTGGTAACTAAACACATAAAGTATAGTAACTATTATCCTCAAAATACCATATGTGCAGCTATTCTACAATGTTCAGAAGATAAATTACCAAGCAGTTATATAGAAATTTGGCTCTTCTGACATTCTTGTTAACTTTCCTGCTATGCTTCCTGAGACTTGAATGGGGTCTGCAGATGCTGTGTGTATGTTCTATTTAGGGCTTGTAACTCAGCAGTCTCTTATTATTTGAACCTTGGCCAATTTTGTGTCACTATATTAATTACAATTTACTAAATTTATAAGCTTCTGAGATGAAGGCTAAGAAGTACAATTATTTATGGGTATAAGAGTAAGTTATTAGGAGGCAGTTTAATCTGGTACTCACCAAAGCAGCATAAAGTTATTAAATTCTTTTCTAGTGCCTAAGGACTGTGTAGCTATAGATTCTTAGCCAAATAAATGGTGCCAGATATGCATTTTATTTTGAGGACTATGTCTCAATTTGAAGAGAAATTGATTGGCTATTACCATGAAGTTTTTGTCACTAGTGTACCTGTGGTCTTTTTTTTTCCAGAGCAGTCATTATTATAGTTCTTCAGGGTCAAAGATCATGAACAAAACCTGTTTATATTCAAGCTAGACAAATTCCCAACTTGTAGAGAGCCGCGGTGAGAGGTGATAGCCAGCAGATGGCGCTGACATCCAGTGCTCTCCCAAGTTTACAGGTGAATTGTGCATGTGCCTAGGGCCAAAGCACGTCAAGTCACGACCCATCCTGGGGCATATTGCCCTCCTGAGTAAACAGCCAATCAGAATGAACACGCTGCTCCAGGGCATATATAAGCAGTGCCTTTTTCGGGGTCTGGGTTGCCCTCTTGAAGATGTAATAAACGATTGCTGCAGAAGGATCCTGTGTGTCCGCGTGTTCTTGCTTACTTACTCAGACTACACCAACTTTAAAAGATGACATCTACATGAAATTCCACTCCAAGACATGAAGACACTGGTAAATATCTTTGATTGTGGCAACTTTAGATATTTTGTTTTTTTTCTGAGAGCTTAGCCCCTGGTAAACAAGTCATTGTTCAGTGGAAGACCTTTTACGCAAGATCTTTAAACAACCCAAATCATTGCAGAAGGCTTAAAAAAGGGAGCATGAACTTGAGTTCGTTGAGAAGAGATGATATATCTTGGAAGAGTCTTTGAAATATATTATATGAAGCACTCAATGAACTAATGAAAATATTTTTATAGTATGAAAATCTAACAGTGAAAATGGTTAAATTTCTCTCCTGTATTTTTGGTTTCTATGTTTTTCTCTTTCCTTTAAATCCCCTCCGATTCATCAAGTAATCATGTTTTCTGTTTGAGTAGGAAGGTTCACCTGCTTGTAACATTCTCTGAGATTTGTCTATATTCTTAGAACAAGACTCCTTTATGATGGTTGACATAGATTTAACAATGGGCCATTTTCTAACCACACTTAAGCTTCCTTAATTCTTCCTTGTGTTCTTGAATACACCAAGGTCTTCCCATCTAATATTGTGTGCTGCTGCTACTCCTATCAATGTCTTAACTTGATGTGTATTCTAAAATTTGAGAATGTCATATGTGCACACAATGTGTTTGGATATAATCCACATTATTCCCTCCCACCAGCTCCTACTCTATCCCTGAACTAATTCTTCCTCTTAACTTAATTGTTCTTTTAAACCTATTGAGACCACTTAGTATGTGTGGGATCATCTACTGAAACTCAGGTAGCCTTACAGGACCTGCATGCCTGGAGACAGACTTGAGCATGGAGATATAAAAACATTCTCTCTGTCTCATGTAATGTGGTTGGGTTAGAACTCTGCCTGGAAAGTAGCCTTCTCCAGTTGAGAGATCTCAACCTGTGACTGTAACTATATTCTATAGTTTCACTTGTGAAGGGAGCCAGGTGTTCTATTGATAGGTAAAAGAAACTTTGAACTAAACAGGAATTTCTCCCAAATGACATCATCAGAGAGTAGGAAGGCAACTTGTAGTCTCATCTCCAATAGCTGAGTCTGTGCAATTGGAGCAGACTAGTTGCCCAGAACTGTAGTTTCAAAGAGGTAGTAAATCATTCTCTTTATATTGAGGAAGGCACTTCTATTCATGTTCTGTTCTGTAAACTATCACTATGTTGTAATATTCCTATTCTTCATTTTTAATTTTTCTTTTATTCCATGCTATATGGATTAGGCCATTTTTAGTCCCATGTTAGCACACAGCTTCATCTGAGTAAATCTTTTTTTATTATAAACCCAACAAAATTTGTAAGATTTAAAGGATGAAGTTCCCTTTGTAAATCCAGATATGCATGTTTTAGCAATAGGAATTTAAAGAAGAGGACTTTTGTGGCGCATCCAGACCTAATCACCTGCACCTCACTTCCCATGGATGTGCCACTGATATTTCCCTTTTGTATCATCATTTTCTGATTTCAGTCTTGGTGTGTGAGTTAGGGTCTTTATAACTAATGGGGATGGTGGAGTAATACGGTTGCTAAGCAACTTCATTTGTTTCAAATGAAACATTGAGACCTATTCCTATGAGAATCTTATATATTAAGAATCTAAGAGGAAAGTTGCTCTTAAATAAAAAAGGCTAAAAAATCCAGAGAGCTTTGAAGTACATACCTGTGGAATTTTAAAAGAATCACTAGAAAACAAAAAAAAATAGATTGCATAGAATATTTATTTATTATTTTACTGACATGTTTTGGAGGATTTTTAAAAGGTATCTTCAATTTTTAGAAGTCTTCATAGTACGTCTTGACAAAATTATTAACTTTTCTAAGAAAGTCTGTTTATCTTCCCAGATTTTAATGGGTTTTAAGTCCTGGCATGGTAGCGTGAGCCTAATCTCAGAAATCCAGAAGAAAAAAATAAAGTAATCTGCTTTGGCTATTGATAGATACATTTAAATTTATATATTAATTGTGGATATATATTTAACATTATACATCCCCTTGCTGGTGCATATAATTGTT
>JADRCD010184793.1:0-10107 GCA_019843815.1 Montemys delectorum
ACTCTACTTTCTATTAGTTTCAATGTATCTGGTTTGATGTGGAGGTCCCTGATCCACTTGGACTTGAGCTTTGTACAAGGAGAAAGGAATGGGTCGATTTGCATTTTTCTACATGTTGACCACCAGTTGAACTAGCACCATCTGTTGAAAATGCTGTCTTTTGTTCACTGTATGGTTTTAGCTCCTTTGTCAAAGATCAAGCGACTATAGGTGCATGGGTTTATTTCTGGGTCTTCAATTCTGTTCCATTGATCAGCCTGCCTGTCACTGTACCAATATTATGCAGTTTTTATCACAATTGCTCTATAGTACAGCTTAAGGTCTGGGATTGTGATTCCACCAGAGGTTCCTTTATTGTTGAGAATAGTTTTGGCTATCCTGGGTCTTTTGTTATTCCAGATGAATTTGCAAATTGCTCTTTCTAAGTCTGTGAAGAATTGAGTTGGAATTTTGATGGGGATTGCATTGAATCTGTAGATTGCCTTCGGTAAGATGGCCATTTTTACTATATTAATCCTGCCAATCCATGAGCATGGGAGATCTTTCCATCTTCTGAGATCTTCTTCGATTTCCTTCTTCAGAGACTTGAAGTTCTTGTCAAACAGATCTTTTACTTGCTTAGTTAGAGTTACACCGAGGTATTTTATATTATTTGTAGCTATTGTGAAGGGTGTTGTTTCCCTAATTTCTTTCTCCTCCTGTTTATCCTTTGTGTAGAGGAAGGCCTCTGATTTGCTTGAGTTAATTTTATATACAGTTACTTTGCTGAAGTTGTTTATCAGGTTTAGGAGCTCTCTGGTGGAACTGCTTCTTGTTATTTTTGTTGTTAGAGGTGGAATTATGTGTATGTAGCTATTTTTTTTTTTTTGGTTTGTTAAAAGAAGATTATTTTCTTGCTATTTCTAGGGTGTAATTTCCCTCCTTGTGTTGGAGTTGTTTTCCTTTTATTATCCTTTGATGGCCTGATTTGTGGAAAGATATTGTGAAAATTTGTTTTTGTCATGGAATATCTTGGTTTCTCCATCTGTGATAATTGAGAGTTTTGCTGGGTATAATAGCCTGGGCTAGCATTTGCATTCTCTTAGGGTTTATATGATATCTTCCCAGGATCATCTGGCTTTCATCATCCCTGGCATAATTCTGACAGGTCTGCCTTTATATGTTACTTGATCTTTTTTTCTTTACTGCTTTTAATATTCTTTCTTTGTTTAGTGCATTGGGTGTTTTGATTATTATGTGACAGGGGGAATTTCTTTTCTGTTCCAATCTATTTGGAGTTTGGTAGGCTTCTTGTATGTTGATGGGCATCTCTTTCTTTAAGTTAGGGAAGTTTTCTTCCATAATTTTTTGAAGATATTTCCTGGCCCTTTACATTGGGAATCTTCACTCCCTTCTATACCTGTTATCCTTAGGTTTGGTCTTTGCATTGTGTCCTGGATTTCCTGAATGTTTTGGGTTAGGACCTTTTTGCACTTTTCATTATCTTTGACTGTTGTGTCAATGTTTTCTATGGTATCTTCTGCCCCTGAGATCCTCTCTTCTCTCTATTGTATTCTGTTGGTGATGCTTGCATCTATGGCTACTTTTCTCTTTCCTAGGTTTTTTATCTCCACAGTTGTCTCCCTTTGTGATTTATTTATTGTTTCAACTTCCATTTTTAGATCCTGAATGGTTTTGTTAAAATTTCTTCCCCTGTTTGGTTGTCTTTTCCTGTAAGTCTTCAAGGAATTTTTGGGTTTCCTCTTTAAGGTCTTCTACCTATTTACCTGTGTTCTTCTGTATTTCTTTAAGGGAGTTATTTATATCTTTCTTAAAGTGCTTGATCAGCATCATGAGATGTGATTTTAAATCCAAATCTTGTTTTTCAGGTGTGTTGGCATATCCAGGACTTGCTGTTGTGGGAGAACTGTGTTCTGATGATGCCAAGTAGCCTTGGTTTCTGTTGGTAAGGTTCTTGCACTTGCCTTTTGCCATCTGGTTATCTCTGGTTTTACTTGGTTTTGCTGTCTGGAGCTGGAGCTTGTCCCTCCTGTGGGCCTATAATCCTATGTCACCACTCCTGTGAGACCTGCTTTCTTCTGGTGGGACCTGTGTACAGAGGGATGTGGAATAGCCCCAGCTCCCGGGTGCAGATGGGAAAGATCCTGTTCCAGCTGCTCCTTTGTTCCTGTGTCCTGTGCACTCCTGGACAGTCCCACTTTGGACAGATACTGGAGAGAAAATGGAGATCTCACCTCTGAGCCCAGGAGTGAGGGCACTCCTGGGAGACTAGCTCTCTCCTGGTGCGATCTGTATACAAAGGGTTGTGGAACAGGCTTAGCTCCCAGTGCAGATGCTTCTTTTCTTCAAAAACAGAAATTATAGGGAATAAGGCTGGTAACACTAGTTATTAAATTGGTGAGAGCACTATATCTTGTATCTGCTAAATTTATTTGTCCTGGAGCCCTCAACACTGTTGTAGTGCTTGGAGCTCTTCCACGGCTCATTAGAGCAAAAGTGAAAGGCAAGATTAACTTTTCCAAGGCTGATAATTCCAACTACACAGAAAGTGGGAAGTGAAATCTCATGTGATTTTGCGACCCATCTTGGATTATTTTCCTAATGCATCTACTGAATTTGGTCTGCCTCCTCTTTGCCGTTAGTCATCCACATTGCTGTGCTTAATATGGGCAAGTTAAGAACTATTTGGCTACATTCCATTTTGGAGGGGGTGAACATCATTTTGTTTTAAAGCATCTGTTAAGAGCATTGCCGTGATCTACAAAGACACCTAGTGGTTTATTCAGGTTTCTTCATGTTCCAGCTGGGACTATTAATTGCTCTGTAGTCCATGAAGGAAATGCCTAGTGGGTAGGATTGTTATAGGTGTGGTTCAGAGTCTAAAGGGCACCCTCTGAGATTTCCAGGCATTTGTGTCCCAGAGAAAAGAATTGGACCTGAGGCACATGGACAGTGATAGCAACAAAGACTGTTTTATTTAGGAATGAGAAGGAATCCAGAAAATGGAAGTGGGTCAAAGAATTGGGAAAAGTCCAATGTTCAAATGCCCTAGGTCTCAAAGTCTCAGTCCTTAATAGGTCATTTACTTGCTCCCATTTTTTTCTGAAAGCAGAACCGGATCACATAGGGCTTACCCTGTGTACTCCATAGGTTCATTTGCTACTCAAAGCCCGAGAAGAGAGGGGCTTTCAGTCTTGCTCCTTGTTTTTTATTGAAATCTTTTTTTTTGAGATTATAATTTAATTACATTTCTTCCTTTCTTTCCCCCAATGCATCCCTCCACACTCTCCTTCAAATTCATGGCCCTTTTACCCCTGCAAAGCCATCACAGAGACTCATGAGAGCTAGAATCTTCAAAGCATTGCAAGTGGCATAACTACAGGGAAAAATCTCCTCTGTGTAGCTCAGTTTCCAGCAAACATCTGCAATAAGCTCAGTCTCTTCCTGTCTAATCCAGCAGTTTGATCACTGCTTGAACAGGACCCTTAAGATCTTATAAGTTTCAGCTCTTCTGAACATATGACCTTTGTTTTCTTCCTGAAAGAAAAGCTTCTTCTTTGCTATAGGAAACAGTTCCATGGTTCTGCAATAGAATCTACAGCTCATCTTATCTCTCTTTGATTCACTTTGTGTACTTTTTCTACAAATCAAGTTTGTTGTATAAGACTAGGAGTTCTCCAAAGCATACTTTGTAAAACCTAACTGATATGTCACCATAGTTAATTGGAACACTGTGACAGATTGAAACAAGATGAGATTAAATATGATAGATTCAATTTTGATTTGTTTTTTGGCCTTTCAGCACATGGAAACAGTCTTTGTTCCCTGTAGGACATTTTCATGAACATTAACCTGTTCTCTCTCTTATGTTCTTAACCAACTTTAGCTATCTACTCTATGCCTTTATTTTTGACATTCTTTCATTCACTCTTTCCAAAACAATGCTTTTTACCAGAAAACTTATCTTTTGAAGCAATCCACACTCTGTTCACATACATATCTCTTTTAGTATAGGTCCCTTTCTTCTGTCACAATCATTCACAATGGTGTTTCCTTCCCCATCCTATCAGAGACAAGTTGGGGAATATATTTATGGATGAAGAGAAAAGTTAAGCATTGCAAAGCAGGTTAGGTAAGTAATCTTGATTAAGTAGAAATGAAGCAATAAAAAGGTGATTATTATGAAAAAATTTCAGGCATATATCCAATTATTTTTTATATTAAGTAATTAATACTCAGTTTTTTAGTATGTATACTGCAAATGAATTGAAACCTCTTAGAATATAAAAGTCATTCAAGGCAACAATGCTTTTGGCTAGCCTAATGCGTGTTATATTGCAAATACTCAGTTATATTGCAGAACTGAATGAATTCACATTACAGTGCTTTGCCATCATCTAATGTATGATTAGAAATAAGGTGGGACATTTGGTCTTAGATGTCCCTGAAGTGGTCACACTACATATGCAATGGATACCCTATAAATGTTTGTGGATTTGAATCATCATCCCTTCTATCAATTTTCATATGCTGCCAACAATAAATTCATATTACATACAATCTTGTCTCCAGTGTGAGGTCAACAGAATGGTCTAGATTTTGTAGAAAATAAAAGTCCTAAAAATAATCTTCCATTCAAAGTCAGAGATCTCTCAATGTGTGTATTGATAGCTTCGGTATTATTGCTCAATTCTTGTTTGATTGGGGATAGTATCAGATACTTTATAATCCTCAAAGGTTCAGAACAGCACTGCTTTCTTTTACTCCGTAGGCAATCAGTGAAACTCCAATTACTATACTGGATCACTCATATCTAGCATAATCTACTAGGAGAATACACAGCACAGAAGAAAGAAGCCATTTTCTTGAATAACATGTGAGGTGTTCTTTTACAGCTTTCAGATTTTTCTTTAACAATTCTTACTTTTATAAATGGGGTAGAAGGTCAAGGAGTTTCTCAATTTGGCAGTAACTTTATGAGGTGGGGGGATACAAAAGAGCTGTACGGGGAGGCAAAGAAAGAAAAGAAGCTAGTCTGAGGCATTCAGCACAACACTGTTAAATTTCAGAAGAGACACTCTGCGAAGCAGTTGGAAACAAGGCAGCTCCTTTTCATCCTGTCAACAAACTTACCCAAGTAAGGAATTTTCTGAGCCAAGAAAAGAATCCAGCTCTGTGAACTCCCTGCGGCACACAGAGAGGGCACTCCTAATGCTCTACAAGACACTTATGTTGGTCCTGCAGGTGGCTGCTCTGTCTGCACATGCAAACATGAGCTAAGTCCCTGGAGCTGCTGTCATTTACCTATAGCTGCTTTTCCAGGAGAGCAGGTTCCTCGCCCATGCCCAATAGCATTGAGTTCAGGGAGTAAGCCAGACAAGCCACCTGCACAGCTGGAAATTAAGATTGGGGAAAACTCAGGGAAGTGCTGGAAATAAGTTGTGCAGAGAAGTGCTATGGCTAAGTCTGTGTTCCTTACTGATTTTCCCAGAAACTCTTACCTTAAGTACAGCCACCCCTGTTGACCAATAGCTGTGTGTGTGTGTGTGTGTGTGTGTGTGTGTGTGTGTGTGTGTGTGAAATGAACACTGTGTTCCTGGAACTCTCCTAAACATGTTCTCTATGTTCATCTCAGGACATCATTAGACCAAACTCACAACTGTAACACTGGAATTCTAACTTGGTGAACCCCAAGTGAAAGTCTCTGGTGGTTTCGCCACCTTTGTCAGAAAGTCAGGCATGAAAGGTATGGAATTTTTCTTAAATCTTATTTAAAAGCTATTTTATCTTATGGGGCATAAACTTTTATTTGAAGATGATCATTCAGTGCTGCATTACTCAGGATTCTCCAGCCCAAAACAACTTCTAGTGACAGAATTTTCCACAGAAATGCCTGTTCTTAGAGCCTTCGAGTTCAGAGCTTCCACTCCAAGCCATGTGCTCCAGAGTCAAGCTATAAATCAATGTAAGGCTAAGGCACTGTGGACCCTATAGGACCCAAACAGCTACAGAAATCATACAGCCACCCATGTAAAGGATCCATGCATCAAACCTGCTTTGTAGAGAAAATACTGGTGGAAATCATATCTGTACTGAGTGAATGTTGACTTCCATTCTTATCATTTCCTCAGAATGTTACAATAAATCAGTTGCTTTCAAAATGTTTACATTGTATCATGCATTATAGATAATTTAGACAGCATGAAAGAACATGGAATGCTATGCAAATAACAGGTTATTTTTTATTTTAAAAGTCCAATCCTTTAGTTGTCCAGAAAGTACCTAAAGTGTTCTACTGAACAATTGATAGAGAAGCCAGACAAAATAAACTGTAAATAAGGTACTAGTTTTATTTGTACTCATAATTGTATCATATAGTATTTTATCAACATATTTATGAACTCATACAGTTGTTTTCATACATACATTATTCCTTCACATATTTCATCCATGAGAAATTATATGTAAAATATTTGAACAGCTGAAGATGTGGTATTTTTGGAAGTCCTGGGAACAAACACAGTCCATGGATATATAGGGGCAGCCAAATCCAATGTACAATCAAGAGAATGGGACCTGGAGAGGTCACAAAAAGCCTACAGTTACCTATGGATAAGTAAAAGAGCCAGGCTCTGTGCCTGAATGTAGTGTTCAGAGTCAACTTTCTTCCATGACAAACTGTAACTCTTACATGTGGTTGTTTCAGTATATAGGGCTCATGATAACAATTCAAACAGATTTGTTTGATCACAAAGTTTTCCCTTGGTATACCATTTCAAAATTTATTCACTGGGTCATTTTGTATTTTGTTTTGTTTTGTTTTGTATTTTACTTTTTCAGAGAAAGTTGCACTGTATAGTCCAGGTCTCTACCTTCTTGCTGCTGCCTTCTGGGTGCTGTGGTTACAGGGATGTACCACCAGGCCTGGATCACCAATCATATTCTTGACTGTATTAGTGTGAGTCATGTAAGAATGTCCCAAGACAGAATGTGAGTCTGTCTGTGATTTTTAAGTGCTGGCTGACAGGAGCCTGATATAGCTGTCTCCTGGGAGGCTCTGCCAGTGCCTGACAAATTCAGAGGTGGATACTCTCAGTCAACCATTGGACTGAGCACAGGGTACCCAATGGGGGATCTACAGAAAGGACCCAAGGAGCTGAAGGGGTTTGCAGCCCCATAGGAGAAACAACAATATGAACTTATCAGTACCCACAGAGCTCCCAGGGACTAAGCCACCAACCAAAAAATACACATGGAGGGATCCATGGGTCCAGCTGCATATGTAGCAGAGGATGGCCTTGTTGGACATCAATGGGAGGAGAGACCCTTGGTCCTGAGAAGGATGGATGCCCCAGTGTAGGGAAATGCCAGGACAGGGAAGAGGGAATGGGTGGGTTAGTGAGCAGGGGGAGGGGGAATGGGATAGGAGGTTATCAGAGGGGAAACAAGGAAAGGAGATAACATTTGAAATGTAAATAAAAAAATATCTAATAAAAAGACACAAAGTCTCATAAGCTGTGCAAAAATAAAAAATAAAAATAAAAACATACAAACAATATGAAAGATCAATATAGTTATCTTTTCCCCTCCAAAATATTCTACCACTTCAGAGATATCTGACAGTGTGGATTTCCTAGACTAACAACAGAAAACAGAATTTAAAATAATAGTCACAAACTTCATCAAAAACCTCAAAGTGTTTAAAGAAGACAAAAAGAAACAGCTCAATGAAACTAAGGAAAAAGAGCTTAAGGAAAGTAAACACCTGAGTGATGACCAAGAAAACATAAACATTTGGCTGATGAAGACAATCCAGGGCTTAAACATGGAACTCAGTAGAGAGATTGGCATGTTGAGGATGACCCAAGCTAAAATGAAGATGGAAGTAAAAATATAATAACTGAATTAGAAAACACAAAAGAAAGCCTTACAAGTAGAATGAATCAAGTAGATGATGGAATATCACAACTTGAAGATACAGTAGAGGACTGAGACCAAATAAGCAAAAACCATGAAAATTTTAAAAAGAAAAACTACAAGTTACATATAAAGGAAACCCCAATATAGTTAAGGCTGAATTCTCAGTGGAAACCTTGAAAGACAGAAGAGCCTAGAACAATGAATTCTATGTCCTGAAAGACCATGAGGACCAACCTAGACTAATATGCTCAGTAAAAATATTTCTAATACTTGAAGAAAGACAAACTTCCTGTGATGTAAACAGTCTTTTAAAATTGCACATAACAAATCAAACCAAAAAATATAGAAAGCAATATTTCAAAATTAAAAGAGGAAAGCACATAGCCATGAAGCCAAATTTACACACAACACACACACACACACACACACACACACTTACACACACACATTTAATTATTAAAACACAAAGTACCACTGTGAACACAAATAACATCCCCAAAATTGACAACACAATGACTACAATTAACATAAACATTTACATAATAACTTTTAATATTGATGGTCTCAGTTCTCCTATTGAAAGACAAAGAATAACTGAATGAATCAAGAAGTAAAATTCATCCAGACAAAAAAATACAGAGAAACATCATATATTTGGATTGAATAGATATCTATAAAATATTCAACCAAAACCAAAACACCAAAGACCACGAATTCTACTCAGCAGCACATGGATGTTTCTCTAAAATAGACCACATCATGTGACATAAAGGAAATCTTTCTAAATTCAAAATAACTCCCCATATTCTATTTGACAACACTACAATCTAACTTAAAATTGACAGCAAACACATCTCTAATAAACTCAGGAAGAAGATACAATTAATTTCTTAATAGTGACAATAAAAACACAACACAACAAAGTCTCTGGGACCAATTGGAAGCAGTCTGATGAGGGAAATTTATAACTCCAAAAACCTCAACTGAAATGTCAGAAAGAGCACAAGTAACTTAATAGTACAACTAAAGCTGTTGAATAACAAGACCAAACTAAATAGAAACCAAGTGGGTTGTGAATAATTTCAATAATCAGAACAGAAATTAATGAAACAGAAACAAAGAAAACAATAAAGAGAATCAATGGATCTATATGCATTTGTTCACTAAGAAGACAAACAAGATTGACGGACCCTTGGCCTAAGTAACCAAAAAGAAAAAAGAAAAGAACTCAAGTTAACAGAATTATCAATGAACAGGAAAACATTACAACAGACAACAACAAACTTTGGAATATCATAAATAAGAGAATGTTTCAAAAACCTGTAGTCCATAAAATTGGAAAACCTGAAAGAAAGAAATGAATTTCTAGATTCAGTCTGACCACCAAAAATAAAGCAAGATGTCAACAACTTAAGCAGACCCATATCAAATAATGAGATTGGAATATTAATAAAAAAGCCTTCCAGGAGCAACAACAAAAAAGTCTAGGGTCTGAAGGATTCACAACAGAATTCTAAAACCATACTCTGAGTATCTTCAATAAATGATATTTTCAAACTGAATGCAGAAGCAGCATATTAAACAAGTATCTATCACTTTACACAAAAACTAACTCTAAATAGATCAATGTCTTAAACATAAAACCTTAAACACCAAAACACCGCAGTACCCTACATGATGTAGACATAGGAAAGGATTTTCTGAATCCGACTCCATTTGCCCAAGACTGAAGGCTAACGACTGGCAAATGGAACTTCATAAAAGTAAAATGTTTTGCACAGCCAAAGAAATAATGAATCTGGGAAAGAGAAATATCACAGAATGAAAGAAAACATTTGCCAGCCATACATCTGACAAAGTATTAATATCAAGAATATATAAAGAATTATAAAAACAAAGAGTGAAACAAACACACAAAAACATCAACAAATGACCCATTCTAAGAATTGGCCTGAGACACGAACACATAGTTTTCAAAAGAAAAAAAAATCACTAAAAGGTTAGCTCAATGTTCATCATTCCTAACGATTAAAGAAATGCAAATTAAAATAACTTTGAAACTTCATCATGCTTCAGTCAGAATGACAAAGAGCAATAACAGTGGATAACCAAGTTTTTTGGATGGGATGTGGAGGAAGGAGAACCGTCATTTTTTGTGGTGGGATTGCAAACTTGTGTATCTTCTCT
>JADRCD010184793.1:10207-29262 GCA_019843815.1 Montemys delectorum
CAACCTCTCTCTCACACACACACACACACACACACACACACACACACACACACACAAATCTACTGTATGACTCAATTGTACCACTCATTGGGGTTTAGCCAAAGGATGCTACAAACTCTTTTACAGATACCTGTTTGATCATATTTATCAGTTAATGAACATTACTGTTCTATTCACAACATCTAGTAAATGTAAACAACTTAAATGTTATTAAAGTGAAGAATGGATAATGATCATGTGGCACATATGCACTTTGAGTTCTGCTTGTCTATAAAGAAAGAAGAAATCATGAAAATTTCAGGCAAATGGATGCAACTATAAAAGATTATGGTTAGCGAGATAATCCAAGACCCAGAAAGACAAACATCACATGTTCTCTCCTTCATTTGAGGCATCTAGTTCCGTGTCTTCATGTGTGAGAACATATCATGGAGTAACTACAGAAACTGACAAAATTAAAAGGGACCGTTTCCAGGCAGTGAAAAAGTAAAGAAGGGAATAGCCGAGTACAAGTGATCTTATTAGGAAAACATGGAAAACGGAGAAATCTCCAATTAGAGGGACAAATAAATACAGAAAAAAGGGAGGGAAGTGAAATAATAGAAGGATTTCTGAAAAATACATAAGGACACATACTGTGAACAATCCATCTAAAGTATCTATAATGTATGTATGTATGTTTTAAGTGAAAATTTTCCATCTGGGTTGACACTGCTTCCTTCAAAGAGCGTCTCACAAAAACTCCAACATCAACCATGAGAAGTCCTGTTTTGAGCTGTTGATCAGAGTTTTCCAAAAGATTCTAAAAAAATTACAGGCTGTAGATATTGACATTGGTTGCCCCCAGAGTTAGAAGATGAATCCCTATTGCTGGAGACACCATAGGTTTCAGAAACAGAGCCAAGTGGACCCTGAGATAAAATGACCTGAAAGCTTCCTCCCTGAAGACTAGCTTCAAAGATGCCAGAAGACATCATGCAAACATCCAAAGGAAGAAATCCAACAAGAGCCCCATCCAGTTATGATGCCCACACACCACAAAAGCAGCCAGGATGGCATGATAGCCCAAAGGATACAGGGGTGGTAGGTATATATAACCTTGGTAGTAATCAATAGTTACTTAGTAGGACGGAAGAACTACTGAACAAGGGGGAAATTATGCCTGGCATTGGAAATCTAGCCAAATACCTAGGGTTAGAGAAGTTATCAAAAAAATTTTTTTTGTTGTTTTTTTTTTTTTTTTTTTTTTCAAGACAGGGTTTCTCTGTGTAGCCCTGGCTGTCCTGGAACTGACTCTGTAGACCAGGCTGGCCTCGAACTCAGAAATCTGCCTGTCACTGTCCTTCAAGTGCTAAGATTAAAAGTGTGCACCAACACTGCCCAGCAAAGTTATCAGTTTTTGAAAAGGACTCACCCACAACTATCACTTTACTAAACTAGCATAAGCCCTAGCTGCGTTCCAAATATTTGTCTTTATATCCACTGATAAGTATGGTTCTTGCCCCTTACCAAGGAGCTGTCTCACTGCAACCAATGGAAACCATAACAGAAAACTATAACCAACAGGAATACAAAGTTATGGAGCCCTGTCCCAAGGATATATCTACAAGACAATTTTCATACCTCCAGCTCAGTGATCATTGCAGAAGAAGCCCTGGGAAGATTATAAGAGCCAGCGTGCCAAGGAGTTCTCTGGGAGATTGCTTCTTCTAGGAATCTTAGTAGTTATTCCCATGAAAACTCACTAATAGGACTGACTAAACATGATCTGAAAAAAAAGACAACAAACATGGCCAAGTGAATGGTGAAAATCCCATGAGGTTTCAACCTCACACAGGGGACAGCAGGCAACCAAGAAATGATAAGGGCTGGAGAAAGAGGGAAGAGAAAGATGGTATTGGTCATCCATTACCCAATAATCAGCTCTCAAAATATACATGCAAGTAACATTATACAGACTGAGCAGCTTGTACATATATATTTAGAAATATCTATGTGTTTTTCACTTTGCATGTATTAGTGTGTGTGTGTGTGCGTGTGTGTGTGTGTACAACAATTATGAAAAATAGCAATGAATTTGAAAGAGAGCAGGGAGAGGTATATGGGAAGGTTAGGTGGAAGACACTGAATACGGAAATTATTTAATTATATTATGTCTAAAATAAAAGAAATAATAGTATTTTTAAAAGAACAGAATGGTATATTTAACTACTAAAATACCAATAATTTTCTTAAGCATAAATGATGCAACATAACAAAACACAAAGAGTACTAGAGTTGATTAAAGTATAAATAAATATTCTTCAAAAGAAAGTAACAAAAACATCAGAGAAAGAAAATTATGAGAGGCCAGGAAGAAGAGTATATAGTAAAGAGACTATCAAATTAATATCAACATTATAAAAACTGTATCAAATATGCTAATTATGTAAAGTTAAAAATGACAGAACTGAAAGCAGAAATGAGCAAATCCATAAGACAAAACTTTGCTCCCAGCAACTGTCAGAAGGATGAGGTAGAAGATAAATGTAGTATGTAAAGAATAAGTTAAAATATTGGACCATAACAAAATGAAATGTTTTGTTTTATATATTCATGTGAAAGTGGAAATTTGATAAGTTGTGGATTGAGAAAGATATTTGGATAAATTCAACAAAAGCAAGTTAACGGCTGAGCAAACAGAGAGGGTAGATGTATGTGGTAAATGGCTGTCTGTGCCCTAGCTAGCAGCAAAGAGCAGGCCCATGATTTAATGAAAGATTGTCCTTCATGACAAATTCCCTTTCAAAAAAAGATCTTAGTTCTTTAATTTTATTTAGCTTTTTGTCATGGTTACAGAATACCTGACAATACTATTTAAAAGGAGAAAATTCTTATTTTGAATTATATTTTCAGTCAGGCACAGCAGAGAAGTGTGACAGAGCAAAACAACTCACTGCATGGTGCACAGGAGGCAGAGAGAAAGGATGTCTTTGCTAGTTACCTTCCACTTCGTTCCACCTTGGGTGCAGCCTATGGGATGGGATAAACCACATTCAAGCCACATTATTCTCTAGCAATACCCTCACAGACACAACCAGTGATGTTTGCTACCAAAATCATACATTCTTCTTAATCCAGTTTAGTTGGCCATGAAGATTGTCCATCACAGTAACTGACATGACATTTATGGATCAAATGTGAAGATCCTTGTGAGCAGTTTTTACCAATTTTGAGGTGCCACAGGTAGAGGATTTGAAGTTGAGAGGATGTCATTTGCTTTAGGCTCATACAACTCTGGGTAGGAGGGATCAAAAGCTTAGCTGAATGAGATTGGCTTCAATTTTTGTCTTAAAAATAATTAAGGTACTCAATGGTACCTAACTTCTATAGATAGAAGGGTCATCACTTGCACTTAGGACTGAATGACTAAGGTCACTTTTGTCTGGAAGTAGATTGTGTTTTGTTTTTCAAAGAAGTGCTCAGCATCAAAGGTGTTTTATTGTATTTTATCATGTTTTGTTTTCTCCAGTGTTCTGAAAGTGCTTATCTATATTCTATGCATGATGAGACACTGATGACTAGGACAGAGGCAATAGAGGCCTTCCAGAAAGAGCCTGAGATGGATCCTCATTTTGTGTCTTTTTGACTCTATTTGTAATAAGTATTTAAGTACCCCCTTTTAGTTGGCCTTGCCATCTTCAATCTTGTGATTCGTGGAAAGGTCATATATTTTTTTTATTAGTTATATTTTTTATTTACATTTCAAATGTTGTCCTCCTTCCAGGTTTCCCCTCTGCAACCCCACTATCCCATCCTCCTCCCCACTGGTTCTATGAGGATGTTCCCCTGCCTGCCCACCCACCCACTCCTGCCTCACCACCCTAGCATTCATTCCTCTACCCTGGAGCATTGAGTCTCCACAGGACCAAGGTCCCTCCCTCCCATTGATGCCAGATAAGGCCATCCTCTGCTACATGTGCAGTTGGAGCCACGGGTCCCTCCATGCATACTCTTTGGTGGGTGATTTCATCTCTGGGAGCTCTGGGGGGTCTGGCTGGTTGATACTGTTGTTTTTCCTATGGGATTGCAAACCCCTTCAGCTCTGTCAGTCCTTCTTCCCCCAACTCCTCCACTGGAGTCTCGTTGCTCAGTCCTATGGTTGGTTGCAAGCATTCGAATCTGTATTGGTCAGGCTCTGGCAGAGCCTCTCAAGAGACAGCTATATCAGACTCCTTTCAGCATGCACTTCTTGGCATCAGCCATAGTGTCTGGGTTTGGTGTCTGCATATGGGATGAATCCCTAGGTGGGGCAGTCTCTGGATGGCCTTTCCTTCAATCTCTGCTCCACTCTTTTTTCCTGCTTTTCCTTTAGAGAGGAGCAATTCTGGGTTAATATTTTTGAGATGGGTGGGTGGCCCCATTCCTCAACCAGGGGCAGTGTCTAACCTCTGGATATGGTCTCTACAAGTTCTATCTCCCC
Source organism: Montemys delectorum (assembly GCA_019843815.1). Taxonomy (NCBI): domain Eukaryota; kingdom Metazoa; phylum Chordata; class Mammalia; order Rodentia; family Muridae; genus Montemys; species Montemys delectorum. Next base: position 14,670 of record JADRCD010184793.1, read on the forward strand.
TTTGTGGGGTATTTCAGCTAATGTCATCCCTGTTGGGTCCTGGGTACCTCTTGCTTCCCTGGCATCTGGGACTTTCTAGTGATTATCCCAAGTTCTCCATCCCCTACTGCTACACACCTCCATTCAACTTCCCTGACCCACTGTACTCCACCCTCCACTGCCTCCCTCCACCCCCATGCCATCTCCTGTTTCTTCCCACACCTCATCCTGCCCCCTTTTCCCTGCCCCTTCTCTCTCTCTCCCAGTTGCCTCCCTCCCTCTAGCTCCCATGACTATTTTGTTCCCCCTTCTAAGTAGGACTGAAGACTCTACACTTTGGTCTTCCTTCTTCTTGAGCTTCGCATGGTCTGTGAAGTGTATCATGAGTATTCTGAGGTTTTTACCTAATGCCTACTTATCAGTGAGTACATACCATGTGTGTTCTTTAGTGACTCAGTTATCTCACTCAGGATGGAATTGTCTAGTTCCATTCATTTGCCTGTTTAATTCACGAAGTCATTGCTTTTAATAGCTGAGTCTTTACTCCATTGTGTAAATGAACCACATTTTCTGTATCCATTCCTCTGCTGAGGGACACCTGGGTTATTTCCAGCTTCTGGAACATACTCAACAAGGGCATTGGACTCCAGTACAGATGGTTGTGAGCTACCATGTGGTTGTTGGGAACTGAACTCAGGACTTCCAGAAGATCAGCCAGTGCTCTAGCTCTAGTGTGCTCTTAACAGCTGAGTCATCTCTCCAGCCCATGTGTGTATATATATATACACACATATATATACATATATATACATATATGTGTGTGTATATATATATATATATGTGTGTGTGTGTGTGTGTGTGTGTGTGTGTGTGTGTGTGTGTGTATTTAAACAGATCATCTGGAAACAAAGCTATACCAGAAGCAGTGCTATGGCACTTTTCATATTTTATGCACAGCACAAGGAAATCTAGGATGAGGCCACCACACCTTGGGAGCTAAATTTAGAAGAAGCCTTTACTCCCAATGAACCTGGCCTCCAGGCCTCTGACACTTTAGTTGTCTCAGTGAGGGAGAAAAAGCACAAAGTGCCCCTGTGGAGCCTGCCTTACCCCTCCAGGCTCACTGAGGCTCTTCCCAAAATGCTGACTACCACCTAAACACACACCTTAGTTGGAGCTCAACTTAACTTTTTGGTTTTGTTTTGTTTTTGTTTTATTTTGTTTCATATCTCCCAACTGTTCTGACAAACTCCTAGCACTGGAATTTTACATGACAATTTGCACATAGAAACTTTTATGCACTTAATTTAGCTCTTAACAAAAGCAAGCCTGCCATTTGAATTGCAGCCATACTGGATTGTGAATGACAATCATAGTTTGAAGTAAGTTATCTTTTAAAGTATTTCTAGTATATTTACAAAAGTTAAAGTTTGACTACCACAGACCCCTTCCCAGTGGCTTTAAGATCCCGGCAGGATCCCAAGTACCTGACCAGCCAGGCTGCCTCCACCTTCTTTGGACAGTCAAAGGAAAGAGAACCACGGTCTAGACCCAGCCTCCCAGGGCTAGACCTCAATTTCTATGCTGATTGTTTTTAACTTTGAGGAGAATAGAATGATAGCAATGGAACTGGAGAAGAGATGTCTTTGTCTAATGGGCTAAGGAGAATATTTGTCTTGCATAACCCAAGAGATACATACTCATCTCTTTTTCACTGTTTTATAAAAAGTCTTCCTAATTTTCTTCCAGAGGACCCCATTCTGCTGCTAGCTATCCCAACTTCCCTTTCTTCTGGAATCATTTATAAGATGCCATCCAATTTCAGCTTGGCCAGTACTTCTTACCAGCTGTAAGCTAACAAGTAGGAATGTTTGAGGAAATTGTCTAGTCTTTTTTTTTTTTTTCCTTTCCTCACTTTTCCCCTTAGTGTGCACATGTGTGACTCAACTGAACAATATAAACTGAATGAAAAAAGGAAGTAAGAAGGGAAGGAACATGACCACTCCTGGATATGGTGGAGGAGAATGTTTATTATAGATTTGTGGGAGAGCAGAACCAGAGGCAGGACATCTTGGAGAGTCCAGAGATAACATGACCCTGAGCCATGTGAGATGATGGGAAAGGGGAAGGGAAAGATGAGAGAGGGACCAGACCAAGTGCAGCAGCCAGGAAGCCCAAGGTACAAAGGAGAAGAGTAACCAAAATGGCTTGATCACATAAGAAAGAGCCTCCCATGGAAGGGTAGCTCAACCTTTGGGCTGGAGAAGTTTAGAATAGGGGTGGGGTATGCCAGCCTGGGGGGTTCTGTAGCAGATAGGGACTGCGGAATTCAGGGGAAACCTGGTAGCTAAAATCTACTTTGGTGTGTTAAATAGGTACCTCATCCATCTGTCCCAGGTTTGATACCTAGCATATACAATACTGATTCTATAGTTTTCTATTATTGAATAATAATCAGGAATAAACAAGAATCATAATGATTCCTAAAAAATAAAAGAGGCTGATTATGGTATTGCACACTTGTTATCACAAAACATATGAGACTAAGAAAAGAGGATTACTATGAATTCAAGACCCCTCTATGGTGCTATATATCAAGTACCAGGCCAGCTAAAGCTAATAGCAAAAAGACCTTATAAGAACACTCCTCCCCGCTGCCACACACACACACACACACACACACACACACACACACACACAAAGGTTCTACTTTCTCCATATCCTCATGTGCATTAATTCTCAGTTGTTTTCTTGGTGACAGTCATTCTGATTAAGATGATATGGAATCTCAATATAGTTGCTAGGAAAACAATGATGGAAAATTACTTCACTGTAATATAAAGATTTGATTGACCTGGGGGGGATCATAGTAGAATTGACTACAAAATAGTCAGTCAGAATAATTTTGTTTGTTTGTTTACTTTTTTGAGACAGGGTTTCTCTGTATAGCGCTGGCTGGCCTGAAACTCAGAAATCCACCTGTCTCTGCCTGCCAAGTGCTGGAATTAAAGGCATGTACCACCACTGCTCGGCCAGTCAGAATATTATTGTGGCATAATAGTGATGACTAACTTAGAAGGGAAAGATTATTTTGGCTCATGGAATTACAAGAAAAAAAATATGTTATGCACTAATATTTGTAAAAACCTATTTGAATTTCTTTATCACATTGCCCTGTCGCTTTGTGTCTGTGGTAGCATAATTCATCATAGTGAGAACATAGAGCAAAGGAAATCTATTTTATCATAGAAACTGGGAAGCAGAGAGGGAGAGAGAGGAGCTGGGGTTCTCATATTCTCTTTGAATACATGCCTAATTCCAATCCATGAGACTCCACCATTAAAGTACCCTTCTACTGCCCCACACTGTCACACTCTGGTGACACCTTTAACACAGAGACATTAAGGTTTATTTAGCCATTTCAAACAATGGTTAGATGATACTTTGCTGATGTACGTAAGCATGAGTACAAGAAGATAAAGACACGGCATAATAGAACTTGTACCTTACTATACATTTTAGAAACTATGAAGATGTTGTCCTAGTGTCTTTTTCTATTCCTATGATAAACAGCATAACCAAGGTAACTTATAGAACAAAGAGTTTATTTTTAGACTTATGGTTCCAGAGGGTTAGAGTCCATGATGGCGGAGCAGAGTTAGCAGGAGGTGTGGCCAGAGTAGCAGTTGAGACCTTACATCTCAAACTTTAATCAGGAAGCAGAGAGCAAACTTGAAATGTCATGACTTGTTAAATCTCAAAGTAGGCCCTCAATGACATATTTCTTGCCCAAGGTCACACAACCACTAACTGGGGTCCAAGTATTCAAATGCCAGAGACTTTTGGTGTCATATCCCATTCAAACCACCACAGATATCTTACTGCATATTACCTGCATTTAAATTCCATAAAATTAGGGGGGTCTGAGATACTTCAGCATCATAGCAGAATGCCAGAGGTGAGATTGCTTCCTCATTGTCTCAAAATGGGGTCTGGTGATACAATCTTTCATGTATAAGCTAAACAAAAAGGAAGTTAAGAATCAAGACAAGATGCTCTGCCCAGGGAGTGGCATTATTAGCAGGTATGGCCTGATTAGAGTAGGTGTGGCCTTGTTTGAGTAGGTATGTCACTGTGAGCAGGGGCTTCATGACTCTCATCCTAGCTGCCTGGATGCCAGTATTTTGCTAGCAGCATTTCTGATGAAGATGTAGAACTCTCAGTTCTTTGTGCAACATGCCTGCCTGGATGCCACCATGTTCCCCTCTTGACCATAACAGATTGAACCTCTGAACCTGTAAGCCAGCCCCAATTAAATGTTGTCTTTAGAAGAGTTGCCTTGGTCATGGTATCTGCTCACAGCAGTAAAACCCTAAGACAGGCTTGTAGGTCTTGAAGGACAGAATTAAATCCAGGAGGCTCAGGATTACAATCTGAGCTCATATTGTTTTACTAGTGTGAACTTTTGGGAAGGGAGTTGGCTGCCTTGCACACCTTAGGAACAGCACTAGGGCACAGCCAAATCTCCCATAAGTCATTTTGCTCTTTTTCCTAAGCAATCCAGAGCTTTGTCTCCATGATTCTTTGTTTCCTAGAATAGCCACTGCTGAAGCCTGCTCTCCAACCTATGCTCGCCCTTCTCTTGGAAGTTCCAAAGCTCCCCTCAAGTGCTTGTCTTCCCCTCCCTTCCCGAACCCTTTTTTCTACATTCTACATTCTAATTTCCCTTTATTCCCACACATTGCCCATTACCAATTTACAATCTGTTCATGTTTGTGCCATGGGAAAAGCACGTAACATGTTTTCCACGGGACTATGGTAGCCGTGAACAACAGAGAAACTTAAGGTTGCTTGAAGACCACGCAGCATCATGCAAAGAAAGGTCTGTCTGCCATGTATGTTTGCCACACCTTTAACTAGTCCGATCTCAGCTAACTTTGTTCTTGGTTGTTGTTTAGTTTTAAACATTCAAACCATGTGTTCCTGAGCTGTTCTTCAGATTAATCTATAGAACAGCCCCAGTTGCAGAATAGAGAGCGTAGTAGACGTTCTCTAGAATGCACAGACAGTGTAGCAACCTTTTTATACTCCCACCTACTAGTCCAGTTCAGTGAGATGCTGGATCCAGATTTTTCAAGTTTTTCTGTCACTTATACCACAGTGTCCCATTCCTGAACCTGCTCCCTGCTAAGGACCATTCTTGTAAATACACAAGAACATCCTGGAGTGAGCTGATTCTAGTAATGTACGTGGGGATCAAACTCATTTGATTTGGAGTATGTCTTCGGGGAAAAGGGTGTAGTTTTTCAATAGTAAAGTGCTTTCTTGGGTTCACTTTCTAGTGGAACAGCATGCACATATCTAATACATATACATATGCTAGATTTTTTTTCTTGGAACAAATTTGGTATAGTGGTGATGGTAAAACAAAACAAAACAAAACAAAATTTGTGTGAACCTTTCAGCTGCTGTTTCTTCCATCTTGTGTGAAGGAAAACTCAGACCATTTCCTCCGTTATGAAAAAGCCTCCAGACTAGACAACCCTGCAGGACCTGGAAGCCTTCTGTGTCAGCCCCGCCCTTGGAATTTGCCATGACTGCTCTCATAGCGGGGTTTAGGTATTTCTACTTGTAGCCATCTCCCTCTTTCTAGCCCTCTCTCTCTCTCTTTGAAATTTCATTTAAGTATCCTTTCCTCTTGCTTCTTAAATCCAGAGAACAAAAGGGGTTTGGAATGAGTGGATTCAGAAGCCCAGTGGTAGAAAATGCAAAAGAGAATCAAGGTACAAGGGGCCTAGAGTACCCAAAGGGGCCTAGAGTAAGGACTCTCCAAAGACAGTGACGGTCCTTTCCATTAGGCTTTCTTCATGTCTAGAGACAGGGGCTGCAGTGTAGAGGCTTTGACAATGTCAATGATCTTGGTGGTATACATAACAAGCCAACAGGGGTCTTTGCGGGGAAAAATGAGAGTCAGGGGACAAAAAGCATTTTCAGCATTCCTTTGGTGATGACAAGGACAGGATGGCACCCAGAGATGTAAATCACAAGGCACAGTATTGGTGGCATATGGCTCTGTGAAGGTGATTTTCACTCCTTCAAAGCTACAAAACAAAACAGAAACCTGTAAGGAGGTTAAAAACGAATCTTGCTGAGCTACACAGGTCAAGTGATACCCAATGAATAGCCTGTGAGTAGAAACTTGAGGGCTTACACAAGAGGGTGGGGGGAGGAAAGTGATAGCAATCTTCCTTTTGTACACAAGTTCAAGCAAATACAAAAGAGACCCAGAATATGGAAAGGATGCAAAAACAAACAACAAAAACCAAAAACAAAACAACAACAACAACACAAAAAACAAAAAAACAACAAAAAACAAGACAAAAACCAGTGGCTAAAGCAACTAATGTCTTTTAGATGGTACTTTTGGAGGGATCAGAACCATTTTTACTTAAGATGCTAACTCGGATGTGAGGGAATCCCTATGACATACAAAGTTGGAGAAAGTGGAAGCATCCCAGACAGATGCTTTTTCTCTTGGCCAGGTTCCCTAGGCACCACCCATGACGCAGGGAGAGCCTGGACACTGTGGCTGACATGACTGTCTCCGCACCTGTGCACATTGGTGCCCACGTCCATCCTAAGTGCCCCAGCCAATTGCAGCTATTTATGACCTCCACATCTACAGCTTCAGCTGCTCCTGTAGGTCCAATTCATCTTCTGAAAACACCTGCTTCAACTTTGGCCAGGAATGTTCCTATCCTTTCCAGGGAAAAGACTGCTGTTGAAAATCATAACTGTACATGGTGCTCAGGACAGTCTCAGTGCCCGCACTTGTAACGTTCACAAATCCAAATCTTTGTGGACCTCCTAAGTAAGCAGAAGTCCAGTAGAGCTGTGGATACATGGATTTGAGACACTCCTTGGGTCTTCTTCTTGAACACTCTTTCCTAGTCTCTTTTGGTTGTGTGGTTTCCTTCTTTTCCAGGAACAGCTGTCTGGCTGTCCTCACCCGTTACCCCTCCTATATCGGTTTTACTTCTTCAAGTCACAGGAGGGAACCAAGGATCTGAGAATGCCACTGAGCCTCTTTTAAAAATCTGGTGCATTCTTCATTTTACTCTAAGGGCTTTACAGAGGCATGCCCATTTCCAATTATCCAATTATAGGAAGCTGCTTTGCCTCTACTTTTTCCTGGTGATCCAGCCTCCCTGGCCTTCTTTGGCATGTTGAAAAATCACAGGAGGAGGAAAAATAAATCTGAAATAGTTTCTTCTATGGTAAATATAATTTCATCCATTCTAAGCTGTTTTCTTTCGAAATAGATCAATAACCTGGAAGAACAGATTGCACTTTGGCACCTGTGCCCTTCACACATTATCCCAAACAGCATGCATAGCCAAAAGAGTCAAAGAGCTCTAGGCTGCTTCTCCTGACCCATTGTCTCCTATCTGCTGCCCTCCCACTGTATATCCCCATCCTGTACCCCCAGCTGGTACTTCACCTCATGTTCCCAACTCCTGTCTCTCTGCCTACTGACCTGCCCACCTGCTGCTTATCTGCAGCTCTCCCATCTGCTCCAACACCTGGCGTGAGTATGTGACCCCCCTCCCTTCCTGCTGCTCAGTCCACCTGTTGGATCCTGACTACTCCTTCTGTTTTCTGCTGTCACACTCTGTCACAGTTGGATCACTTTCCAGGCTGACTCATCTGCCACAGTTTGGCTGGCTGCCTCCGCTATGTCCTCCTGGAAAGCAATATCCACCTCAGCTCTTGGGCCATTGCAGCAGTCAGCCAACATATTCTTGCTGGAGGTGTACTGCTGACATGGTGATCTGGTGCTGCTGAGAGGATCTTCCACTTGCCCCAGGCTTGAGCACTCCAATCGCCTGATGCCTACCTGTGTAGAAACCTCAAGTCTTCTTACAGTGGAATTCTGTGTTATAGCATGGCAGGGTTGTGACTAAGGTCTGAAGCTAAGGCTAATGGGTAGTGAATGCTGTAACAATAAGGAAAACGTGGAGTTTCTGAAGGTGCATGGGATAATGCTGCCCATGAACATCTCATTTCAGTGTCCACGGAGGAGCTGGATCTTCCCACATTCAGAGATACAGGTGATAAAGCTGAGGAGGGGAGACTCTTGTTGTATCTTCTGTAGAGAAAGGGTGTGAAGAGGCAGAAGAGATAAGTTAACCTGTTGAGAGAAAGTACAAGTAGAACTAGGAAGAGAAACAGCAAGAGGGTTATTGTTATTTTTTTAAGCAAAACCAATAGATTTTAGAGAGGCAGTGAAATTCACAATGTGGCTAAAAGCAAAAGAAATGTCTGAAAACACTAAATTTACTATATCAGAATGATAACTGATATTTCTACACACTAATAACAAATACATCATCACGATTAAAGAATTTGAGCACATAATTTTAGGTTTGTCATCCTACTTCCCCACTGGCACACATTTAAACATCAGTCACTCTGACACCTCTAGATGCTGACAGGGATTCCTTCTTTCAAGTGTACAGAAACATGGGCCATGGTACAAGCACACAGTCTCATCTTTTCTATGTAGAATGAACAGTGTGTTTCTCAGGGAATAGAACATCAGCTGACAAATCCTCAAGTTTGGGTCACCCCACTGGCTGCTTTCATGAGCTGGCAGAAGGCATATGTAATTAGTCACAAGAAAGCAGAGATTTCCTCAACCTCTCCTAGTGGGTAAACTGCAGACCTGAAGCTGCTAATCACTGGCTGGCCTCCAACTGCTGTTCATAAGTGGTAGGTTTACAGCTGGATAAAAGAATGCTCCAGAACTCATGCAATCTGGTAACAGCTGGGAAATTCATTAAAGTATGCCTCCACTAGATGATACTGCCTGTATAGGAAAAATGTGGTGAGCCTCTTGACACAGAACAAAGTGCTCTGTGACACTATATACAGTGGGGACCACATTATTGAGAGCTCCTCTTCATTAGAAATGGGTTTCACTGCCAGAAATAGAACACCCATCAATTATAGGGTGGTTAAACTAAGATGAATTCAATTCTTAGATTATCTTATATCATCTGTCAGAGATTAAACTGTTCAAGGTTGGTTCTGCAACATCCTCCAAACATTATTCTTTGTCTTCTGTGATCTTCTAGCATTAGCAGGTTGACCTCTCCTCCTGGTACCAGGATGGCCTCAGAGCCTCCAGGGCCTATCTTATTCCAGACAAGCAAAGGGGGTGAAGAAAGTGGGAGAGGGCTTTGAACAATGCAGCTCACCATCTGTTCTGCTTTTTTTTTTTTTTTTTTAAAGGAAACTACATGGTTTCTGATAATGAGATTCAGGGCAGTGGCTAAGGAGCAGAATTTGTGGAAGTATCACTGCCACAGTCTCTTTGGCCTTGATAAGAAGATGTTTTGTTCTATTTTGCTTTTAGCATTTTTGGAGACCAATCCTATTTTTATTTTATGTTTAATTCTTTGCAAATTTCATACAACGTGTTTTGATCATATTTACTCCAAACTCCCCTAACCAATACACTTACGTCCTCACCCCCTTCCAACCTTGTATCCTCTTTTCTTCTTTTCTTTCTTAATATCCTGCTTGCGTAGTGGACTAGAATGATGGCAGGTCTGGAGTCTCCTTCAGGTAATTGTTTTCCCTTGGAGTTCCAAGGAATACACTGATACCCTCCATACCCCACACGGAGTGAGGGAAGCAGTCGGCGTAGCTGTGCCTTTCCCAGCCAGACCTCAGAGGTCAGCATGTTCCACGTGTAGTTACAAGGGTGGCTGTGAACTGTCTAGTCACTCCTTTAAGAAGGGCTTGGGGAGGCACAATGGCTTGGATAGCTCAGCTTGTTCAAGCGACAGCTGACTGGTTGGGATTCCTCTGTGGAAATGGCAGACACAGCATATAAGACTTTATTTGAAGGATGAGAGTATGTTTGGTGTGTATGTGTGTGTTTACCTGTGTGTGTGTGTGCCTATGTATGTCCTGTGTGCTTGTGTGTATGCTTGTGTGCTTATGTGGTTGAATGTTTGTGTATATGATTGTGTGTATACTTGTGTTTGTGTACATGAGTTTTGAATGGAGGTGATTTAACTTAAAACAAGTAAGGCCTGAATGACTTTTTTTTTTCTGATCAGATTCTAAAAGCAAACAAATTCTACAATTCATTTCCATTTATTATTCATCAAGTTGTATTCAGCATATATTGAATGAAGGGAAAAATAGAGGTTCTGAAGTATATCCCTTTTGGAAAAAAAACAGCTTTCTATTGTAAACAAACATACACACAGAGAGAGAGGGGGGATTTCAACACTATTCAAATATTTCATGCTATTATTTGGAGCCAAAGAAATGTGTGTCTCAAAACATTTTCTAGGTCTAGGGATCTAGCTCAGTTGGTAGAGGGCTTACCAAGTACGCACGTAGCCATGGGTAGGATCCACAGAACCACATTTTTTTAAATGCTTCACAGCACACATCTGTAAGCCCAACACTCTGCAGATAAGGACAGGAGGATCAGTTTAATGTTATTCCTCCTCAGCTGCAAGATGACGTCAAGGCTGAATTACATGAGACTAAGACTTAAACTACCCTAAATATATAAAGCTCTAGTTCAGAAGGATATTCAAACTACTATTATGGAAAAATACTGCTTCAATTCTAAGGTAAAATTTATTTTTAAATAGAAAACATAGAATTTCCCCCCCCCCAAACATAAATAGGAAAAAAAAAACAATCAAACAAAATACCTTGTTTTCTCAGTAATCAAATGTTAATGGAATATGTGTAACGTGATAGGGGAGTATTTCAGGGAGTAGCTACGTTAGAATAAGAGCAAATGTGACAATATAGGTGTTTATCAATGTCATGATGTTATTTTGTGTGCCAGCTAAAAACTTGGAAAACACGTCAGCACCAAAGTAGGAAGATTGAAAACAAGTGACACAGCGCATTTCCTTACTCTTTGCAACTGTCTATACCTGATAAAATGGTTTTAGCAGAAGAATTACTACAATGCTTATATAATTTGTAAGGTCTTCCTTAGGTCCATCCTATTTGCATGTTGACAGGGTAATGCACCGCCTCTCTTCCAAAGCTGGGTCTGAGGCTTGGAAAAATGAAACACTGACTCATGCATGACCTATAGGTCATGGCAGCCCAGAGCTCTTCTTACTGTGAACCAGCACCCCAGGACAGTAAGGATCTTTCTAGGGAATGAAGTGTCTTCAATAGTTATATCCCTTGCCTCTATAAAGCAAAATTGAAAGATTATCCACTGGATTGTATCAAAGACAATGAAACAGTTGAAGTAACCCAACTCTATCAAACCCCAGGAACCATATTTGAAAGGTTTTGTAACAAACCAAGATGAGGAGTATCAAAACATTGTAGGTCAAGGCAGACCCATTTACTAACTGAGAAGCTCAAGGTGCCAGAATGATGCTATCCAAAATCCCAGCTTCATTTCATGGTAATCAGCAAATGCTTTTTGCTTGCATTTTGTTTCTGTGGCTGGGATTCAAGCTCTAATCTACATTTTAGGCTGCTACAACTTTATCTTTTTTGGATTTCATTCCAATTTGTGTGACCTTTCTGTAGAGATTTATATATACAGTTGCCTTTGATTTCCTTCCCCCTTTGCCTCCTTTCATTCCTCCTTCTAATTCCTTGCCTTTCTTTATTTCCCACATATGTTGTTAATTCCTGAACTGTAAAATGTTAAAAAGTCAGGTTCCAAGGGGAATGCCTATAGATTGCCGAGCTCAGCAATTTCAAAACGCACCCACATGCCTTGTTAGTTCATAAAGCTTCACCACACTGGTGGATTCTTTAATTCCAATCTGCATTCATGATCTGAGAGTCTCTCTGTCTCTCTCTCTGTCTCTCTCTCTGTCTCTCTCTCTCTTTGTCTCTCTCTGTCTCTCTCTCTCTGTCTCTCTCTCTCTCTGTCTCTCTCTCTCTTTCTCTCTCTCTCTCTCTCTCTTTCTCTCTCTCTCTCTCTCTCTCTCTTTCTCTCTCGCACATACATACACACCAAACAGTATCTACCACAAACCTCTCATCCTATGGAGAAGCGAATGTGAACAAAATCATCAATAAACAACAACGTAGACAATGAAAAAGATCTATTACAACATTTAAAGATTATTTATATTTAATAATGAGGGTGACTGTCCAGTACTCACACAGGATACTTTTCATGTGTATTTAATCCCTGTAACAGTCTCATGAGATTGGTACCGCCTTAAATTGAACAGATGAGGACACAGATTCTGATGGATAATGTGACTTACCCAAGCTTCTCACAAGCAGTGATACAAAAATGTGTGTTCAAGAGAGTAAAGACCACTTAGAGAAACAACCAAAAATAGGAGCTAAGTAAGAAAACTCTCCTAGGCTGTAGTCAGTCAGCAAAACTGATGTCAGCACCCTCGGTGTACATAAAATTAAATCATCTGAGACTCAAATATTAGGTTTTAGAGTAAGCAGAAGGTATTCTCTATGTTATTTGTCCTTAGTTTCTTTGTTCTGTATTTTTCTGGTTTTTATATAAAGATGGCAATGTTAGCTTTGTAAATGGAATTTATAAAAGTTAATTCCTTCATGACTATGAAAACAAGTGTATGGAATTGGTGACATCTTTCTTTTTTTCAGTAGCAGGACTTGATAGAATTCTGAATTTAGACTACCTCAGTGAAGGGATTTCTATTAGGACAGGTATTTTCATTACAAATTGAAATTTCCCTAAGAATGTCCTTCATATTCAGTTCTGATAGTTGTTTGCGTTTTTCAAGACCTGACATATTTCATCTAAGGCGTCAACCAATGCATGTTGGTTCTTTCATATTATTTCTTTTACTTAAATATTTTTTTAAAGATTTATTTATTTATTTTTTGTATGTGAGTACACTGTCACTCTCTTCAGACACACCAGAAGAGGGCATCAGATCCCACTACAGATGGTTGTGAGCCACCATGTGGTTGCTGGGAATTGAACTCAGGTCCTCTGGAAGAGCAAGCAGTCACTGCTCTTAACCACTGAGCCATCTCTCCAGCCCTACTTAAATATTTTTAAATAATCATGCATGCATATAAGGTGTTTGAATCAAACCCATGCCAGTCACTCCAATTCTTCCCCTCAAATTTCTCCCCATTCTGCCCTGCCATATTTTCTCCCCAGTCTTCCCTATCATATTTTTTCCCATCTTTATGTGTTCTGTCTTAAAAAATAAAATAAAATAAATCAGAGTCCATTCAATGCTGCCTGTGTACACAAACAAGGGTTTAGGAAATTAGTGAAGAAAACTAATCGATCTCCAGCAACCATCAATTCCTAATACTAGTTTCAACTACCAGTGGGACTTTGTGAGCCACTTCCCCATCCGTGCTGAGACCAGTACTACGACTATGTTTATAAGAAACCAGGCCAAACAAGCCATAAAAAGTACTATAGTAAGTTGCATCCCTCCGTGCTTCTGCTTTAGTTTCTGCCTCCAGGCTCCTGCTTTGAGACAGTTCTTGTACTGACTTCCTTGGTAGTTGTTTATGATATGGAAGAGTAAGCTAAATAAACCCTTTTCTTCCAAAGTAGCTTTGTTTCTTGGCCCTTGAAAAAGCCATAGAGACCAAATTAAGACAGGGTATGATGTGGATGTCCTCTTTGAGCAGGGGATTCCACAATCCAATCTCGTATTCCCGGCATATTGAGCATTTGTGGATCTCTGTCTAACCATTATCTATTTCAAAATAAAGCTCCTCTGTGAGTATTGGTAGTTAAACTCTAGCTATAAAGATAAGAACTTAGGTTATAATTTAATATGGTGCCCCTTTAGCAGAATAATAATAGCAATGTCTCCCATCTAGTCTACGGCCTAGCCAGCTGATTTCATTAGGGTTAGTATTGCTGCGATGAAGCACGATGCTCACAGCAAGTTGGGGAAGAGAGGCCTTATTGGACTTATGCTTCCATACCCATGAAACATCACTCAAGGAAGTCAAGACAGGAATTCAAACAGGACAGGAAACTGGAATCAGGAACTAATGCAAATACCAGAGAGGGGTGCTATTTACTGGCTTGCTCCCCATAGCTGGCTCAGTCTGCTTTATTATAGAATCCAGGAAAACCAGGGATAGCCCTAGCCACAAAGGCCTGGGTCCTCTCACATAAATCAATAATTAAGAAAATTCTTTACAGGATTTCCCAGCCCAATCTTAGGGAGGCATTTTCTCAATGGGTATTCTATCTGCTCAGATAACTCTAGCCTATTTCAAGTTGACATCAAATTAGCCAGCATATCAGCCATGAATCTTTGATCCAGTTAACTACTAAAATGGGCAAAGTAGTAAAATGATCAAAATTTTGAAATGCAACCTCAAATGCTGGTGAAGATGCTCTCTAACAGGTATTCTGTGAATGTGGACTAACAGAAGGAACGTAAACGGCTATAATCACTTGAAGACAATGGCACTTTTCCTACAAAACTGAACATATAACAAGACATTATAACTCCTTGATTTTATTTAAAGTTTAAGCAATGTTTACCTAAACTTGTATGTAATAATTAGAACATTCATCTCTCTCTCTCTCTCTCTCTCTCTCTCTCTCTCTCTCTCTCTCTCT
>JADRCD010184794.1:0-29097 GCA_019843815.1 Montemys delectorum
GTGTACACCTGGCTTCACACCTGGCCGGAGCGGAAGCGTTGACAAAACATTTTATGGTTTTTCCGAGAACACTCCATGGTTCCTCTGAGAATAGACTGTTACTCAGATAAGGTCAAATTCTCAGGGACAACAGGGACACTCTGTCCCTGACAGGTTTCTGTTGGTAAGATTCTTGCGTTTGCCTTTCACCATCTGTTGATCTCTGGTGTTAGATGTTCTTGTTGTGTCTGGCTGGAGCTTGTTCCTCCTGTGGGTCTGTAAGCCTGTGTCAGCACTTCTGGGAAATCAGCTCTCCTCTGGTAAGACCTGTGTGCAGAGGGCTGTGAATCATTTGGCCCTCCTTAGACCTGGGGTCAGAACAAACCCTGGAGGCAAGCTCTCCACTTGTGAGAAAAGGGCAGAGAGGGCTGTGGATCTGCAGTCCCTCCTAGGTGTAGGGACAGAGGTAGAAAGGATCCTGTCCCAGCTGCCCTGCCACATCTGAGGCCTGTGCCTCCCTGCTGGTCTCACCTTAGAAAGTCACCAGAGAGAAATCTCACCTGAGTCCCTGGGTTCCAGAACTCCCTGGAGGCAAGCTCTCAGCTTTCCTGAAAGGAGCAGAGAAGGCTGTGGATCTGAAGTCCCTCCTAGGTGTAGAGGGAGGTAGAAAGGATCCTGACCAGGCTTCCCTGCCACTTCTGAGGCATATGCCTCCTGGCTGGTCCCGCCTTGATGATTTTTTTTTTCATAACAGCTTTTTAAATGACTTTACCATACCTCCTTCTTCACTAAATAATCATTTAGAGGAGGAATATTAGCTTAAGAATTTTCATTCTCACCATCTGGTCTCAAATTATATTCCATCGAGTGTATGTAACATTATTATAGTTAGATTACCTCTTGTATGCAAGTATTTATATACATTTTTGGTATAATAATGAATAACAGTCGATGAACTCAATTAAATAAAAATACCCTAAATCACCCGTTCTTACCCCCTGAGATGTTTATTTATACATATAGTCTGTATTAGGTGATTGTTTTTAGATACATGGTCTTTTAAAAATCTTCTCACTACCAGGAGAGAGCTGGTCTCCCAGGAGTGCTCTCACTCCGGGGCCAAGAGGTGAGATCTCCACTTTCTCTCCAATAACTGTCTGGAGCAGGGCCAGCTGGGAGCATACAGGTCACAGGAATCACAGTGGAGCAGCTAGGACAGGATCCTTCCTGTCACAATCTGCACCTGGGAGTTGAGGCTGTTCCACAGCCCTCGGTACACAGGACCCACCAGGAGAGAGCAGTTCTCCCAGGAATGTTCTCACTCCAGGACCAAGAGGTAGGACAGCAATGTTCTCTCCAAGAACTGTCCAGGGCAGGACCAGTAAGGAGGACACGGGGCACAGGAACAGTGGAGCTGGAGTGGCTGGGACAGGATCCTTCAAGTTACCATCTGCACTCAGAGCTTGGGCTGTTCCACAGCCCTTTGTATACAAGTTCCACCAGAAGAGAGCGGTTCTCCCAGAAGTGCTGACACAGGCTTACTGGTCCACATGTGGACAAGCTCCAGCCAGAGAAAACAACGCCATCTAACATCAGAGATAACCAGACTGAGAAAGGTAAGCACAAGAACCTTACCAACAGAAACCAAGACCAGTTGGCATCATCAGAGCCCAGTTCTCCCACCCCAGCAAGTCCTGGATACCCCCAACACACTGGAAAAGCAAGATTATGACTTAAAATCATATCTCATGATACTGATAGAGGACTCTAAGAAGGAAATGAATAACTCCCTTAAAGAAATACAGGAGAACACAGGTAAAAATCTAGAAGTCTTTAATGAGGAAACAAAAATTCCTTCGAGAATTATAGGATAACACAACCAAAAAGGTGAAGGAATTGAACAAAACCAACCAGGAGCTAAAAATGTAAGTAGAAATAATAAAGAAATCACAAAAGGAGACAACCCTAGAGATAGAAAACCTAGGAAAGAGACAGGAGTCATAGATGCAAGCATCCCCAACAGAATATAAGAGATAGAAGAGAAAATCACAGATGCAGAAGATACCATAGAAAACATTGACAAAACCGTCAAAGAAAATGCAAAATGCAAAAAGGTCCTAACCCAAAACATCCAGGAAATCCAGGACACAATGAGAACATAAAATCTAAGGATAATAGGTATAGAAGACAGTGAAGATTCCCAAATTAAAGGGCCAGTAAATATCTTTAACAAAATCATAGAAGAAAACTTCCCTAACCTAAAGAAAGAGATGCCCATGAGCAAACTCCAAATAGTTTGGACCAGAAAAGAAATTCCTCCTGCCTCATGATAATCAAAACACCAAATACACAAAACAAAGAAAGAATATTAAAAGCAGTGAGGGAACATGGTCAAGTAACATATAAAGGCAGACCTATTAAAATTACACCAGACTTCTCACCAGATACTATAAAAGCCAGAAGATCTTGGGCAAATGTCATACAGACCCTAAGAGAACAAAAATGCCAACCCAGGCTACTATACCCAGCAAAACTCTCAATTACCATAGATGGAGAAACCAAGATATCCCATGATAAAACCAAAATTATACACTATCTTTCCATAAATCCAACCCTTCAAAGGATAATAGATGGAAAACTCCAACGCAAGGATGGAAACTACGTCCTAGAAAAAGCAAGAAAGTAATATTTCAACAAAACTAAAAGAAGATAGCCAGATGAATAGAATAACAACTCTAACAAAAAAATTTACAAGAAGCAACAATTACTTTTCTTTAATATCTTTTCATATCAATGAACTCAATTCCCCAATAAAAAGACATAGACTAACAGACTGGTTATGTAAACAGGACCCAACATTTTGTTGCATACAGGAAACCCACCTCAGTGACAAAAACAGACACTACCTCAGAGTAAAAGGCTGGAAAGCAAATTTCCAAGCAAATGGTCTGAAGAAAAAAGCTGGAGTAGCCATTCTAATACCAAATAAAATCAACCTTCAACCTAAAGTGATCAAAATGATAAGGAGGAATACTTTATGCTCATCAAAGATAAAAACCTACCAAGACGAACTCTCAATTCTGAACCTCTATGCTCCAAATTCAAGGGCACCCACATTCATAAAAGAAACTTTACTAAAGTTCAAAGCACACATTGTACCACACACAATAATAGTGGGAGACTTTAACACCCCGCTCTCAGCAATGGACAGGTCATGGAAACAGAAACTAAACAGAGACACAGTGAAATTAACAGAAGTTATGAACCAAATGGATTTAACAGATATATATAGAACATTTTATCCTAAAACAAAAGTATATACCTTCTTCTCAGCACCTCATGGTATCTTCTCTAAAATTGACCATACAATTGGTCACAAAGCAGGCCTCAAGAAATACAAGAAGTTTGAAATAATTCCTTGCAGCCTAACAGATAACCATGGACTAAGGCTGCTCCTCAATAACAACATAAACAATAGAATGCCCACATACAGGTGGCAACCTAACACTCTACTCAATGATAACTTGGTCAAGGAAGAAATAAAAAAACAAGAAATTAAAGACTTTCTAGAATTTAATGAAAGTGAAGCCACAACACACCCAAGCTTATGGAACATAATGAAAGCTGTCCTAAGAGGAAAACTCATAGTTCTGAGTGTCTCCAAAAAGAAACTGGAAGGAGCATACACCAGCAATTTGATAAAACATCTCAAAGCTCTGGAACAAAAAGAAGCAAATTCACCCAAGAAGAATAGACAGCAGAATATAATCAACACAGGGCTGAAATCAACAGAGTGGAAACAAAAAGAACTATACAATCAACCAAACCAGGAGTTGGATCTTTGAGAAAATCAACAAAATAGATAAACCCTTAGCCAGACTAACTAGAGGGCACAGAGACAGTACCCTAAATAACAAAATCAGAAATGAAAAAGGAGACATAACAACAGAAAATGAGGAAATTCAAAAAATCATGAGATCCTACTACAAAAGCCTATACTCAAAAAACTGGAAAACCTAGCTGAAATAGACAATTTTCTAGATAAATATCAGGTATCAAAGTTAAATCAAGGTCAGATAAACGATCTAAACAGTCTCATATCCCCTAAAGAAATAGAAACAGTCATTAATAGTCTCCCTACCAAAAAAGCCCAGGACCAAATGACTGTAGTGCAGTTTTATCAGACCTTCAAAAAAGACCTAATACCAATACTCGTCAAACTATTCCACAAAATAGAAACAGAAGGTATTCTACCCAATTGGTTCTATGAAGCCATAATTACTCTGATACCTAAACCACACAAAAACCTAACAAAGAAAGAAAACTTCAGACCAATTTCCCTTATGAATATAGATGCAAAAATACTCAACAAAATTCTTGCAAGCCAAATCCAAGATCACATCAAAATAATCATGCATCATGATCAAGTAGGCTTCATCCCAGGGATGCAGGGATGGTTCAATATAAGGAAATCCATCAATGTAATCTACTATATAAACAAACTCAAAGGAAAAAACCATATGATCATCTCATTAGATGCTGAGACAGCATTTGACAAAACCCAACATCCCTTCATGATAAAAGTCTTGGAAAGATCAGAAATTCAAGGCCCATACTTAAACATAGTAAAAGCAATATACGGAAAACCAGTAACCAACATCAAACTAAATGGAGAGAAACTTGAAGCAATCCCACTAAAATCAGGGACTAGACAAGGCTGCCCCCTCTCTCCCTACCTATTCAATATAGTACTTGAAGTCCTATCCAGAGCAACTAGAGAACCAAAGGAGATTAAAGAGATACAAATTGGGAAGGAAGAAGTCAAGATACCACTATTTGCAGATAGTACACGTAAGTGACCCCAAAAATTTTTCCAGAGAACTACACCTGATAAACAACTTCAGCAAAGTGGCTGGATAGAAAATTAAGTCAAACAAATCAATGGTCTTCCTCTACGTAAAGGATAAACTGTAGCCATCAGCTGCCATGGGTTAATTGGGTTCTCTAAAAGAAAGATGAGGCTACATGGGAGGATCCTGAGAGAAGAATAAAATGAGACCAAGAAAAGTTTCTGATCAAGGCCCAATGTTTACTTAGGAGTCTGTGTATATAAAGGGAGGGGACACATCCCCCTCAATGCCAGGATCTAGTCACATCATCAGTGTCTTGCTGGTTGTCAGGAACTCTTCAGGCAGACAGGCTCAGCAGGTGGTGGCTCCTTGTAGGAAGCTTCAGATGTGGCAGGACAATAGACTTCACCTATGTCAGAAGGCTCCACCCTAGGTGGGCTAGCCTGCTGTGGCAGAGCATGATCTGAATCAGCCTGCTCCAGACTGGGGGAAGGGCACAATAAACAGGTTGAGAAACAAATCAGGTAAACAACATCCTTCACAATAGTCAGAAATAATATAAAATACCTTGGTGCGACTCTAGGCAAATGAAAGATCTGTATGACAAGAACTTCAAGTCTCTGAAGAAAGAAATCGAAGAAGATCTCAGAAAATGAAAAGATCTCCCATGCTCATGGATTGGCAGGATTAATATAGTAAAAATGACCACTTTGCCAAAAGATATCTACAGATTAAATGCAATCCCCATCAAAATTCCAACTTAATTCTTCACAGAGTTAGAAAGAACAATTTGCAAATTCATTTGGAATAACAAAAAACCCAGGATTGCAAAAACTATTCTAAACAATAAAAGAACTTCTGGGGGAATCACCATCCCTAACTGCAAGCAATATTATACAGCAATAGGGATAAAAAAAAGTTATGATATTGGTACAGTGACAGGTGGGTAGATCAATGGAATAGAATTGAAGACCCAGAAATGAACCCACACACCTATGGTCACTTGATCTTTAACAAAGGAGCTAAAACCATCCAGTGGAAAAAAAGACAGCATTTTCAAAAAATGGCGCTAGCTCAACTGGTGGTTAGCATGTAGAAGAATGCAAATCAATCCATTCTTATCTCCTTGTACAAATCAAGTCAAAGTGGATCAAGGACCTCCACATAAAACCAGATACACTGAAACTAATAGAAAAGAAAGTGGGGAAGAACCTCAAGCACATGGGCACAGGGGAAAAATTCTTGAAAAGAACACCAATAGCTTATGCTCTAACATCAAGAATTGACAAATGGGACTTCATAAAATTGCAAAGCTTCTGTAAGGCAAAAGACATTGTCAAAGGACAAAATGGCAACCAACACATTGGGAAAAGATCTTTACCAATCCTACATCCGATAGATGGCTAATATCCAATATATACAAAGAACTCATGAAGTTAGACTCCAAAGAACCAAATAATCCTATCAAAAATTGGGGTACAGAGCTAAACAGAGAATTCTCAACTGATGCATACTGAATGGCTGAGAAGCATTTAAAGAAATGTTCAACATCCTTAATCATCAAGGAAATTCAAATCAAAACAACCCTGAGATTCTACCTCACACCAGTCAGAATGGCTAAGATTAAAAACTCAAGTGACAGCAGATGCTGGCAAGGTTGTAGAGAAAGAGGAACACTCCTCCATTTCGGGTGAGATTGCAAGCTGGTACAACCACTCTGGAAATCAGTTTGACGGTTCCTCAGGAAATTGGACATAGTACTACCTGAAGACCCAGCAACACCACTCCTGGGCACGTACCCAGAAGATGCTCCAACATGTAATAAGGACACATGCTCCACTATGTTCATAGCAGCCTTATTTACAATAGCCAGAAGCTGGAAACAACCCAGATATCCCTCAAAAGAGGAATGGATACAGAAAATGTGGTACATTTCCACAATGGAGTACTACTCAGCTATTAAAAACAATGAATTTATGAAATTCTTAGGCAAGTGGATGGATCTAGAGAATATCATCCTGAGTGAGGTTACCCAATCACAAAAGAACACACATGGTATCCACTCACTGATAAGTGGATATTAGCTCCGAAGCTCAGAATACCCAAGATATAATCTACAAACTACCTGAAACTCAAGAAAGAAGAGCAAAGTGTGGATACTTCAATCCTTCTTAGAAGGGGGACAAAATACCCTTTAGGAGTAGTTACAAAGACAAAGTGTGTAGCAGAGACTGAAGGAAGGACAATCCAGAGACTGCCGCTCCTGGAAATCCATCCCATATACAATCACCAAACCCAGTCACTATTGTGGATGCCAACAAGTGCTTGCTGACAGAAATCTGATATAGCTGTCTCCTGAGAGGTTCTGCCTGTGCATGACAAATAGAGAAATGGATGTTCTCAGCCAACCATTGTACTGAGCACAGTGTTCCCAAAGGAGGAGCTAGAGAAAGGACCCAAGGAGTTAAAGGGGTTTACAGCCCCTTAGGACGAACAACAATATGAACCAACCAGTACCCTCAGAGCTCCCAGAGACTAAACCACTAACCAAAGTGTACCCATGAAGGGACCCATGGCTCCAGCTGCATATGTAGCAGAGGATGGCCTAGTCAGTCATCAATGGGAGACAGGCCCTTGGTCCTGTGAAGCCTCAATGCCCCAGTGTAGGGGTATGCCAGGTCCAGGAAGCAGGAGGGGCTAGGTTGGTGAGCAGGGGGAGTAGGGAAGGGAAACCAGGAAAGGGGATAACATTTGAATTGTAAATAAAGAAAATATCTAATAAAAATAAAAAATAAAAAAATATTACATTAAAAAATGTTAAGCCACGAATTCCCCAGCCCAAACCGGAAAAATATTTGATTAATCTATTTTAGTTTTAATAGTAAGTATACAATAATATACAGAGAAATTAATGAAAAGACAAACAGAGAACTAAAGGAGATTGATAAAAACAAATGAGTGTCTTGAGATTTTTACTAAGATTTCTGTATTTCCAGCAAGACTGATCAATAAAAACACAAACACAGATTAGAAGAGAAGAAAATAGGGTTAAAAGAAAATAGGGTTAAAAGAAAATCTTCTCAGTATATTTAGGGTTAAATATAGGGTTAAAAGATATTCGCATAATAGGGTTAAAAGAAAATCTTCTCAGTATATTTATTCTATGTGCAGGTCATATAGCTAGTGAATACCTGTATAACAGTAAAATTCTCATTGGTGTAGCTAACTAGAAAAAGACAAGCTAAATCTTGATATACACTAATCAAGACCTCACCTCCGCTGTCTACGGCATGATACATAGCTAGCCAACTGATCAAACATCATTTTAAGAGGGAGGGGAAAGTAAATAAGGGAAAAAACTAATTTAGTATGCCAAAATGTTCCAGTAGAAATAGATGAACTTTCTGTCCCGGCAAACAATTGCAACTTTATTACTTTCTATGATACACTGAGATGTAAATATTCAGCTGACACTGCAGTGACTTCATGCTAAGGATCACCAGTACACCGCAGAGATTTCAGATCTAAAAATATTAGTTCTCTCATATACAACTTTACCCTTATTTTGCTCACAACTTCTTTATCTTAAGTATATTTGAAATTCATTCAAGGAACTTCATCTGTAGTATTTCACTGTGGTTTTTTTTTATCTCTCTTTACTCTTAAACATGTCAAGTATATTTCTTGCCATGTGGTTTTTCAGCAGAAATATATGAGAGCATATATAAATCTGGCTTGGGCATTTTGTTTATTTAGTTTACATTTATATTGTATATTTTTATTATTTAATCTTACATGTAGTATAATTCCAATATGTCTTCTGAAATTAAAAAGCTATAAATAGGAAAGCATTACCTTAAGTTCATGACCCTTGTAACAGGCAGCCTTGAAGATGATTTCCTGTGACAAAACTGAACAACATTTCTTAGTTATATCCATATATAGATTCTTTGTTTGATGTACTTTAAAATTCAGTTTAGGAAGAAAATGTTTCAGACATACTTTAATTTCACTGGAGAAGTGAATTGAAGACTTAGAAAGGGACCTTGAAACCAATGCTTTATATTCTGGGGCTGTGTCACAGTGAACATCTTTAACTACTGTAATTCTGCACAGAGGAGCTTGAGATCTGCTGAGTGTGAAGTTTTAAAAAGCAGAAGACACTTTATATACAAATTAAAACTCTAAGTGTCAGTCTAGGTGTGATTTAATGAAAAGCATTCAATGATTTAATCCTTAACTCCATTTAAAATCTATATTTAACTAACTCATTAGAGATTTATAGTCCCATTCTTAGAAATAATATTTTATAACCAATTGTATTTAAAATTAGAGTTTAAGAAACGACATATTTATATCATTATCCAGTTGTAATTGGAATTTGGAGATGAAGATCTTCATTGAAGGCTCCCTTTTCAATAATGTGAGCATGTGACTGGCACCGTATTGAAAAGCAGGTTCATGCTTTGAAAGCTCTCCATTCTGTGTCCATCTCCCTCAGTATGACCTTCTCAAGAATCCTGCTCATAAGAGGGTCACATGTTTGATTTATAAGAGCAGGTGATTGTATGCTTATTTCTTAGCCACCAGAATCAATCTGTTTCATGTCACAAAGACTTTTTAAATCACTGATAAAGCAAATGATTGAACCATGAATAATCCACAAGAAGAAAGAGTTTGGAAGGGCCTCATGTTTGTTAGCAGAAAGACTGGAAGTCAGAAGCCAGATGGAAACTCACATGTGAAAATTCAGGTTCTGAGAAACACCATGGCTCAGCCTCCCTTGAAATGAATTAAGTGAACATTAATTTACAGCTGACTTCTTATCTACACTTACTCTGTGAGTAAGCCAAAGACACAGAAAACATCACAGCAGATAAGTCCCATAAGCACCAGAGCAAATGTGATCGTTGCAATCATAACAATGAAAGACAAGACTGATGTTCATGTCTAAAGCCTGCACTTAAGGGGTCTCAAGTTTCACTTCATCCCACATTTAATTCTCATGGAAAGTTCTTTCTTCAGCGCTATATTATATTAAAAAAGGTTCATGCCAAGTGTGATTGAGGAACACTACCGGGTTAATTGTACCAAATTAACTTTCATTTTTGATCAAAATTATTATTTTCTTTTAAATTATGAACAAATTATTACTTGGGGTTCTTGAAATCACACATAGCAAAGTACTTAAAATGATTCCAACAAGCAGTAGAAAGAGTCAGATGCAGATATTTGCACCCAATTAATGGACAGAAGCTGTTGACCCCTGTGGCTGAATTAGGGAAAAGCATGAAGAAGCTGAAGAGGAGAGCGACCCTGTAGGAGGACCAGCAGTCTCAATTAAGCTGGACCCTTGAGATCTTTCAGACCCAGGGCCACCAACCAGGCAGCATACACCAGCTGATATGAGGCCCCAACACATGTACAGCAAAGGACTGCCCTGTCTAGGTTCAGTCAGAGAAGATGCATCTAACGCTCAAGAGACTGAAGGCTCCAGGGAGTTTAGAGGATTGGTGGAGTCAGGGCTAAGTGGTGGGGAATCGGGACATCCTCATGGAGACATGGAGGGGACAGGAGGTCTGGGATGGGGAACAAATCAGAGCGTTGACTAGGAGGGGAATAAAATCTGGAGTGTAAAAAAAAAAAAGATTAAATAAATTTTTTTAAAAAATGACAGCATAGACCCAGATACAGTAGAATGGTTTTTTGACCACAGACAAATCAAGAAGAATGTGAATTCAAGGGCAGCATAGGCCACACTTAAGGTCCTGTCTCAAACAAATGAACAAAATTTAAAAAGATTTAAGTTCAAAATTGCTCACTTTTCATAAAAGATATGTGAAAGAATATTACTATAATTATTCAGTATAGCTGCTATTAAACATTAAATTATTAAGCTAAGCTCATTATATTAAAAGAATAGTTGGAATTTTGATAGAGATTGCATTGAGTCTGTAAATTGCTTTTGGTAAAATGGCCGTTTTTACTATATTAATCCTGCCAATCCATGAGCATGGGAGATCTCTCCATCTTCTGGGATCTCCAATTTTTTTCTTCAGGGACTGTTCTGGACATACAGGTCTTTCACTTGTTTGATTAGAGTCATATCAAGATATTTTATTTAATTTGTGACTATTGTGAAGGGTGTTGTTTCCCTAATCTCTCTGCCCATTAATCCTTTGAGTAGAAGAAGGCTACTAATTTGTTTCAATTAATTTTATATCCAGCTACTTTGCTGAAGTTGTTTATCAGGTGTAGTTCTCTGGAAAAATTTTTGGGGTCATGTAAGTATACTATCTGCAAATAGTGATGTCTTGACTTCCTCCTTCCCAATTTGTATCTCTTTAATCTCCTTTAGTTGTCTAGTTGCTCTGGATAGGACTTCAAGTACTATATTGAATAGGTAGGGAGAGAGTGGACAGCCTTGTCTTGTCCATGATTTTAACAGGATTGCTTTGAGTTTCTCTCCATTTGGTTTGCTATATATTGATTGTATTATATTTAGGTATGGACCTTGAATACGTGTTCTCTTCAATACTATTAACATCAAGGGGTGTTGTACTTTGTCAAAGGCTTCTTCAGCATCTAATGAGATGATCATGTGGAGGTTCAGCCGGAAACTGACTAATACAGATGTGGATGCTTGGAGGCAAGCATCAGACTGAGCTCAGGGACCCTGGTGGAGGAGAGGCAAAAGGACTGGAGGAGCAGAGGGGGATTGCAACCCCATAGGAAAAACAACATCAGCTAGCTGGATACTCCCAGGTACTAGACCACCAACCAAGGAATGTGCAGGGAGGGATCTATGGTTCCAGAGACATTGGTAGCAGAGAATGGCTTTGTGTGACATCAATGGGAGGGGATGCCCTTGGTCCTGTGGAGGTCTGATGCTCCAGTGTAGGGGGATGCTGGAGGAGTGGGGCAGGAGAGGGTGGGTGGCTGAGGGAGCACCCTCATAAAGCCAAAGGGTTGGGAGGTGAAACAGGTTGTGGGATGGGGAGCTTGTGTGGGCATAACTGGGAAATGGGATAGCATGTGAGATGTAGATGAGTAGAAAGATTAATAAAAATAGTGATTAAAAACTGCAAAAAAAATTTCAAAATAGATTCAAGATGTTAAAAAAAAAGAATATTAATGTCTATCCAAACATAATATCTTGACTTCTTTACTACATTTATATAACCTAATATCTTTCGATGTTATTTTAATCTATTGTATTAGTATGGTGAAGAAGGAGGAGAAGAAGCCACCAACCACCACTACCTCAGCACCTCCTCACATTGTTAAAGGCACTTGACTCAGGCAACCCCCTCCCCCAGAAGTGGAGGCAGAAAAGGGTAGGAGCCAGAGGGGACAGCAGACATTTAGAGAACACATACCCCTGAATCAACTGTGCAAGGCTCATATGAACTCCCAGAGACTGAAGCTGTAAGTCCAGGTCCTACACAGATGTGCACCAGGTTCTTATTGTGTAGAGTATAGCTTTCAATTGAGTATTGTTATGGGACTCCTGAGCAGGTGAGCAAATAGGCCTCTGATTCCAGGTCTCCTCACATTGCTCTTTTCCTTCTGTTGCTTTGCCTTGTCCAACTTTGATGTGATTGTTTTTGTTTTATTGTATTATATTTTATTTTGTTGTGTTTTGTTGTTAAAAAAACAAAAAACAAAAAACAAACAAAAAAACAAAAACAAAAAAGAGCAACAGGTTAACAGAAACCATCATGGGAATTTACTTAATCACCTATGCTCTTAATCACCAAATGCTCAGAAGGAAGACTGGCTCATTTTTTCATTCATTGTCCTGATTTATGGTGGGTAAAGCTAAGAGTGCTAATTAGGCTAACAGATCTTCAGCTTTACATTGTTGTAGCGTGGAGGAAATAATGTTCTGGCTGAAATCCCATTTGACTCAGTACAAAATCTATATTAAATTGGAAAATAGAAGTTTTGTGTCTGTCTTGTTTGTTTTTGGATTTGTGGCAATAGCAATTAGTGTTTATGTCAGATTTACATTTGTTTTTGATTCAAATTTAAACTGACTAACATGAAACTTTGAGGTAAATAAAAGGGTATATTTTAAGAGTGCCTACTGCCTATTGGGAATTTAAAATATAGAATACTGCAACATATTATTTTTTAGACACAGTCTTACTATGTAACACTGGCTGACTCGCTATGTATATCAAGCTAAAATTTGCAGAGAGTCACAAGTCTGCCTATAATATTTTTAATTGTTTATTTTCATATTATTTTCTTCTCTTCTGGTTTAATTCTAACCCAAACTCTGCCAGACTACCACAAAGATGTTGGCAAAACATAAATTAAAATTGTATTGTCTTTAAGACCTCAACTTGAAGAAAGTTTGTTTTTCATCACAGTTAAAGCAATATATGAAAGTGCCATGATATGCCAAATGTTTGCTCACATTAATGATCACTAACTAAAATTAACATTTTAGAATTACCATGATTGAGTCTCCAAGGCTGATTTTTGTTGAGAACATCTACAAAAGTTTTACTGTTAAGGGAATTGCCATAGAAATAGAAATTAGGTTGGTCAGATTTGTATTGTTTTCTGATTCTTCTAAAGTCCTGGCTAGATTTCTGTTTCTCCAATTGCATAATAACTGCCTATTAACATATATTATGTCCTTAAAACTGTGTTATAAATGTCATAAGCCTTTGTCCATGATACATTCATTCTCTTTGAAGATAAGAATCTAGATAATAAAGTCACCATTTGCAGCCATAGTCATTTTTTCAATTTTCCTCAAACTTTCTCAGATTTAGGTTTAAATTTCTGAAATCATAAGTAAGGTTATTCTTTATGGAGTATAGTGGAGTATATTTTTAATAAACAAAAATAATTTAATGGCAAATTACTTTGATTAGAAATCAAATACAGGACTATGCAAGAGACTTCCTCTTGAGGTTTTGGCCATGACTCTCAAAACATATAGCCTATTGCTGTAACCCTTGGTTGCCATGAGAAGTGGAAGGTAAATATTATGCAAGACACCACATACTTCAAAACAGGTCCCCAAAGCCTCTGAGCTAAAACTATCCTTTATGACACTTCCCTGAGGACTAACTTGATGGTACCAGAAGGTCATGCAAGATTTCAGAGGAGGGAGGTAGCCAACAATCCCACCCAGCCACAATGTCTATGAGCCAAATCAATGACCTCTGTGGAATGATAACCCTAAGGGTGCAGTGGTGACACACGAACCTTGACAGGGATCAACAGCTCTCTAATTGGACTTGAGACCTGCTTAACAAGAGGCAAACCATGCCAAGTGCTGGAAACCAAGTTCACTACTCATTTCTAGTGAAATTATGGTTTTTGGAAGAGAATTTACATTTTCTAATTTACTAATACAGCATAATCCCTAAAATAGTCAATCTTTATCCTCATAACCACAAATAAGTATAATCTTCACTCCTCATCAAGGAAACATCTCTTTGCAACTGATGGAGATCACTGCAGGAAACCATAATCCTTCAAAATGCAAAGTTATAGAACTCACTCCCACTGGTTTCATCTATGATCTCACACCCAAGGCTCAGAAAGCATTGTGCAAAAAGGTGGTAGAAATACTGTAAGAGCCAGAGGATCGGGGATTTTGTGACAGTGTGAGATTGTCTCCTAGTAATATCAGAAGTTATATCTATAAAGTCTCACCAGTATGACTCCCAAGTGTCATCTTAATCAGGATGACTCCAGTGAACATGAGAAACATTCTATGGAAAAGCACATGAGGCCTCAACTCTACATAAAGAAGTGCCCGCTAGGGAAGAGCACACTTACTGGGTGTCCAGTGCCAAACAGTCAGCCTGGAAAACATAACTACAAGTAGCATTATAGACACTCAATAGGTTATACATAGGGACTATCTAGGAATATATAAGTATGAACAAACACATATATGCATACAATAATAGCTGGTTTAAAAAAGAGAGACTGTGAATATTAAAGAGACCAGGAAAGAATATCTGAGAGTACTTAGAGGGTGAAAAGAGAAGGGATATATTTTGAAATTGAAATACAATCTCTAAAATAAACAGAAATAAAGGAGAGAAAAAAAGAAAAGTCACATGATGATTTAATAAATTATGTTAGAAATTAATTGACATGATAGCTTCAGAATAGATTGGCTATGCTAAATTTGTAGGCCCTCAGTCTTCCTGTAGTATTTTTGTATGCTTGGCATTGCTTGGCATTTATGAAAGGCTTAGTTCTGTAGGATTCTCTTAACATCATATATGTTTTATGATACGTTCCACTTCTTCAGGCCCTTGTTCACATGGCAACCACATTGAAGAAGGGGGATCAGGAAGTTCTCTTTAATGGTCTCCTCTTTGGGGATTCGAGCATCAGAAATTTCAGCAGGGAAAATCAAGTTTGTCATCAGGCATCACCAACAGACATAAGAAGAAAGACTGATGACATAAAATAAACAAGATCAAAGAACAATAAATGCTTCAAAGACAAGAGGACTACTAGAACAAGCCTACAGAAGTACAGTTAATCTTCTCTGCCAACCTACATAGGCTTGTTCTCTTCTAAAATAACAATTTTAAATGGACAATAATTTTCCAGTATAATGATCTAAATGTTCAGTATTCAATAAAATTTAGAAACAGTAACTTAATGTCAGAAATCAGGAAATGTAGAACTTTCAATATACAGGACAACTACCAGCTATCAGTCAACCATATACCAAACTTGGATGACACAGCACTGCCACAGTTGGGGTAAGAACACTTTAACTAGCAACACAATTAATCTTTAAACAAGCCAGAAATAGGCAAATATATCAAAGAATAAAAGGTAAAATTTAAAACTGAGCAGCAATAAGCAATAAATAACAGCATAAATATAAATATAAACATAAATATAAATTTAAGTTGAATACTTGCAAAGCCCTGGGTTCTATGGTCTCAGAACAGAGCATTTATACTTGCATTCTCATAATTTTAGAAAGAAAATAGGTGGAGAATGGGCTAAGAAAATAAAAACACAGTACTTGAAAAGTTTCAAACATGGTAAAAGTGCAGTTGTAATTTCAGGATGTAGATAGATTTGAATGGGGATAAGGTCAATTGTCAATCACGAAAATATATATTATAGGTGACATCCTGAAAATATTGAATCTCATTTTAAAACTTGAATTGCCTGTGGGAAATACTGGTTTGATAATAGCAGCTTTGATGCACAAGTGTGGAAGCCAGAGAAGCTTTCAGGAGTCAGAAGACAGTAAATTCAGGCATAGTAGGACATGCCTGTAACCTCAGATCTTAGGAGTTGGAAGCAGAAGGATCAAGAGTTCAAACCAGTTATAGATGAAGTGAGTCTGAGGCTATTTTGTATACATGATAGCCTGCCTCAGAAAAGAAAGAAAGAAAATAACAATAAGTATGAAGTATATCACAAATGAAAAATACCCTGTGAGGGGAAAAAAAAGGAAGAAGAATGTATGCCAAGAGAAAAGATAGCTAAGAGAATCTATCACCAGCAGAAATATGCAAAAGCAGTGGTAAATTAAGGCACAGATACCTGTAGGCTTACAGGACTAGCACGACTAAACAAAGAAGTCATATGTAGAAAGCGATGATGAATATCCTCCCAATAAGCTTTAAAGGTGCATTTTATGTTTGAAGAGAAGTTAGGACACACTCAAACATGGTTGTCAGTGAGCAAAGAAAAAAATATTTGTTTTTATTAACTAAGGATAAAGGTTCCTAAGTAATAAAATTGCAGATTCCACTGAAAGTATCAAATGTTATTATTATCAGGCACTGATGTACTATCTTCTGATACTTGTATCAGAATACGTTCAGAACATCATTTGAAAAATGAAAATCATCACACCAAAATTTTATAAATATATCAAAATGGACAGCTGAAATTATGCAATCAGTCCCAGGAAACATATTTAAATGGCATGTGTCTAAAAACATAAATAATTAGTAATATCACTTCATCTCATTTAAATAAAAAATGTACTTACTGTAAGTTTACAAAGATGTGTATTTAATGTCACTTGACAAATATTTATCTTATACAATGTGAAGCAGGATTTGGCCTTGTTCCTGAAATCATACGATAATGTATCTCCCAAATTTAAGCTAGATTTAACATAAAACAATATCAGCTATGGTGGTACAAGCCTTTTATCCCAGCATTCAAGAGGCAAAGGGAGTCAGATCTCTGAATTTGAGGCCAGTCTGGTCTAAGGAACAAGTTCCAGGACAGCTAAGACCACACAGAGAAACCTTGCCTTGAAAAAATCGTATCTGCTTTTCTAATATCCTGGGAGGATAAATCATGAAGAAGGACAGACAACTATGGAGCCAACTGGCCTTGTCAAATTCTGGTTCTATTAGTATGAATTGTCTGATCCTGAATAATTTATTCTATAATTCTGCATGTGTTTCTTTACCTTTCAACTGAGGATAATAACAAAATGTATATCATCTAGGATTTTGTCAAAATTAAGTGTTTAAAAATATGTGGCATGCAAAGTTCTTCAGTCATATTTAATGTAGTATTTAATTATTTATATTATCATTTTAATATAATTTTGTATTCCTTATGGTTATTTGGCATGTACCTGTAACAATCTGGTAGAAATACACAGCCATATAAAAATATCCATTTCCACTTGAATTCATGCATATTTGACAAATAAGTTTCAATACATACAAATCTATGAATATATACAGATGTTTATTTCCAGATTATGGTATTTTACAAAATTAATACAACTTAAGTTTTCATACTTTGTACAGTTTTATATTTTTCTAGTATTCAGAGACTGTAAAATATACTTGTAATTATTACTAGATTAAAATAATACATACATATATTTAAGGGAAAAAATAGTTCCCCGAAGGTGATGAGCAATTGATTCACCAAAGTACTAATTCTTTGTTTTTCTATCATATCCCAATGACACATTGTGCTTCAACAGAATTACCACAGTAACAAACTATATAAGAGTCAAAATCCATAATAGACATATTGATGCTACTTGAAGTGTATGACTTTGTAGATTATAAAAAAAGAAGTTGTACCAAATTATGACCTAGATAATTTTTGTGAGTTATGGTCTTGTGAAGTGTGGACAAGTTTCATGTGATTAATACAAGTACCTAGGCCAATGATATTAGCAACTTAACTTTATCAACTAATGTTTTCTATATTATATTTCATGCAGATTACAATTACTTTGAAATGTATTAAATATCACTAATTCTTTTAAATATATACATTATCTTCAAACAGTTTTTCCTTAACCTAAATATTCGTAACTAATAATGTCTTTTATTTGCTAATATATGCCTATTTTAAATGTGGCTTAATCAACATTAGTTTCACTGGATTTTGAAAATAACACTACTTAAGGAACGTAGAATCTATCTCCCTCTCTTCTACCTCCAAGAGCACTGTGCGAATGGGTAGAACTGCTTTTTGTCCCACCTCTTGGCCTCTTTTCATTTTGATTGTTTGGAGTTTTGTTTGTTTTGTCCAGTTCCAAATTGTTAGTTTTTGTTTTATCTTATTTTAAATTTTATTTTATTATTGTTCCTTAAGAACCTATTTGTTTTCTAGTGAGAGCCAGAAGAGGAGTGGTTCCAGATAGGATGGAGGGAGAGGCAGTAGGGAGGAACTGAGGGAAGCAGAGGAAGGGGAAAACATAATCAGGATATATTACATGAGAAAAAAATCTATTTTCAATAAAATGAAAAAGAGAATATTTTTTTTTAAAAAAGACACGCACAGTGAGGACATGAACTCTGAAGAGGCCACCACCTGTCAGGACCCCCAGTGGGAGGATAAGGACAGCAACCCACCCACTAAACCTTCAACCCAAAATTTGTCCTGTCTAACAGAAATGTGGGGACAAAGGTAAAGCAGAGACTGAAGGAATGGTCAACCAATAACTGGCCCAAGTTGAGATTCATCCCATGGGCAAACACCAATCCCTGACACTATTAATGATAGCCTGTTATACTTGCATAACAGGAGCATGGCATAACTGTCCTCTGAGAGGCTCTATCCAGCAGCTGACTGAAACAGATGCGGATACCTACAACCAAACATTGGACAGAGCTCTTCTTGTGGAAGAGTTAGGGGAAGGATTGAAGGCCCTGAAGGATATAGGGATTCCACAGAAAGATCAATGGAGTCAGCTAACCTGGATCCTTGGTAGCTCTCCAAGACTGAGCCACAAACCAAAGTGCATCCATGGGCTGCACGAAGGCTCCCGGCACTTAGGTCTGCCTTGTCTGGCAGCAGTGGGAGAGAAGGCTCCTAATTAACCCTACAGCCTTGATGTGCCACGGTGGGGGATACCCAGGTGGGCCCTACTCTCTCAGAGGAGATGGGGAAGGAGGATGAAGGAAGGTGCTCTGTGAGGGGGGACTGGAAGGCAAAGTCAACATTTGAGATACACATAAATAAATAATTTTATTAGAAAAGACACACACGCACACACACACACACACACGATGTTAACAAAGAAAGACTCTGCATTCTGAATACTTTGAAAGTCAGGCAGGACATGTGTGATTATCAGTACATCAGACAACTTTCACAAGATGCCTTCTTGATTAAATATTAAAATTACATGTCTCAAGTTTATGTCATAACTAAGAGACAACTTTCCTAATAAGAAACCAAGTCCCAAGCCTTACCAAGATTTATACAAATACTTAGAAACAGACACACATACATGCATACATACATACATATACACATACATACAAATGCTTGTGTGTATACATGTGTATATTTGTCTAAGAAGTGTATTGTGTATAGTGCATATCTAAGACCTAAAACAAACAAATTCTTATTTTCTCAATTGAATTTGGAGATGGTTCCTGTTTCATTTTTCTCAAAACAAGCACTAGAACATCTATTTGTGGTCTGAGATATGAACTTCTGCCAGTATCACTCTTCTAAAATATTTTTGTGACAGTCTCATCCTGGAGCAGGCAGGAAGATAGATGAAATAACAAGAAACAATTTATTTGTAGGAATTGTGGGATTTTTTTTCCTTTTCTATTGACTGACATCTGAATTTGAAGGATATATGGTCTCATTTCTCTGTAATAGGATGAATCATATCTGTCAAACTGAATTCTTCTACATCAAATTTCCCCTATGAATTACAGAGGGCTTTCTGTATCAGGACACAAAGCTTGAAAGCATAGAGCTTTCATTCTAATTAAAGTTAGAATTATTTGTCATGGGAGCTGAAACAATTCAATGCACTCATGTGCGCTCGATGTGTATGTGTGTGTGTGTGTGTGTGTGTGTGTCCATTTTATTAGTCAATTCATAGAAATCTAAACATTTTTTGCTAGATAATGAGAATTATTCTAGTCTCCCAGCATTCTCTTGGCTCTATTTTCTTTAGAACTTTAAGACATACATTTTTTTAAGTTAACTAGAGATCTTATATTGGGCACAAATAAAGATAAGCTCTGAATTAAACATGAATGGCTGAAATAATATTTTATTAAAATTTGAGGCCTAGAATAGATTAGAAGAGAGTTGGTTCCTGTATTTATTGCTATCTGATTTGGAATTTTTGAGTACTTAAACTTTGTTCTTTGATATTCCTTGTATTAATGGAAACTGAAGCCATATATCTAGTCAAAGGACAGATATTAAATACTGAGTTAAATTTTCTTAAATATTCTGAACTGAATTACACATTTGAATGTATATAAGATTTAAAAATCATTCAGCTGCTACACAAAAGGAAGAAGAGTATCAAAAAGAGGAGAAGGAGGAGGAGGGGGGGGAGGAGGAATAAGAGTGGGGAATAGTATTCAACAAATTTATCCCAGATTCGGGCAATTAATCCAAGATGTACTAGCTGCAAATGGTTAATAGAATGGCAAAGAAATAAAATGGTAACAAATAATTGGAATTGTATTTAATACTATACTCATTCAATCTACAACATGCAATTATTAGAAACATATAGCAGTGAGGCCCTGACACAAACGTGTTAGTAAAGGGTTTCAATTCTCAGAATATGAAGGAATATAAAGAGACACTAAAGGATCATGTAAAGATGTAAGACCATGCATCAAAAAAAAAATGTGAGCATTATTTGTTTTCTAAGGTTTGAACAGTCATGTAAAGTATGACAAAGAATGTGATAACTTGTAAGGGAGCAAAATTCCATATCCATTAAAATGTCATTTTAATCGCTCCTTTTATTATATTCTATAGGTTCTTTTTCTTAGAAGAATAAGATAGGGTTTTGTTGCTGTTGTTGCTGTTGCTGTTGCTGCTGTTCCTGTTGTTGTTGTTGTTGTTGATAAGATTCAAGGTGAAACTGTCTTGGAAACCTGTCTACAGCCACTGTGTGGCCCACAGTGGAACAATGTCAATGTTACATGGAGTTTTCAGAAATGGAGAAACAATATTCCCTGACCAGTAAAGAATAGGCTCTGCGGTTCAAGCCCACATGGGTTGAAACTTTTAGAACTGCTTTGTACTCTCTCTCATCCAGCCCACCTGGAGATGTCTAGCATTTTAAAATTCTTTCTAAAATTAAGATTAAGATAAACTCTGACTTTGGTATTCAGCCTTCCACTCTGTCAAGGCCTTGACCAAATGGATGAGACCACTCCTGCTGAGAAGAAAAGCCCATTTTACTCAACCAATCCAAATGCTAATCCCATCCAGGAAGGAAAAAAGCTTTCATAGACACACCCAGAAAGAATATTTAGCCAAATGTGTAGAGTTCTTGTGCCTATGTCGAGTGTACTAAAGTAATAAAATAATTCAAATAAGTGTAATAAAATAATATACTGCATTTTCCCAGTCAAGCCTAGCCAAAGGGGACTAATCATGTTCAATGTCATATAAATCTTAAGTTCTATTCTAGAATATATTAAGTATATTAGATAAAATTACATGCAGGTGAATGAAGCATGGGCCTTAGGTAGTTAATATATATTAACATCTTATTTAATTGAAGATTAATTGGTATTCATACAGATCTAAAATATTTTCCCTGGGGAAAACTGGATATGTATGTATGTATGTAAGCTGTCTTGTTGATAATATTTTCTTCTATAAATATGCAGAGTTCTAAATAATGCACTTCAAGGTTAAATGATATATTAAAATTTAGTTCCAGGGGGTTCCTAGTCACATTTTGTGTATGCAATAATTACATACTTGTAAGGATGCCCGGATATGTCTCATGGAAAATAATAATCTTCCATGCCTATCACGAGGCACAACACGTGCCATTTTTATGCATTAGGCTGACAGGTTTATTGGGGCTAGTGAGATCTCAGTTACTACTTCAGCTCTGAGCCCAGTGCAATCCACAGAGCAAGGAATGGTTATTCCCTCTCTATTATCATGTGTCACAAACAGTGAGGGTTTTCAATCTTTGACTCCTTCTTTCATTAAATGCCATGCTCTCTCTCCCTTTGGGTAAGTAGTCTGACTTTACATAGGCAGTATGAGTAGATAAAAATAGATACTCTAGGAGCAAGACAAATGGTGCGGTGGTTAAGCTCACTTAGTGTTTGTATAGTGGATCTGGGTTCAGTGCTGAGATCCCACACTGGACAACTTACAACTTCCTTTAACTCCAGTTCCAGGGAGTCTGATACCCACTACCCTCACTAAGCACCTACACGTAAGTGGTATGCACATAAAAACACATAAATAAAAATAAATATTCCCATATATCCTGTAAAATCAAGGAACCACACTTACATATTAAGTATCATACTTCCCTGCACTTAGAGAAAATTTCTAAGTTTGAGTTTGTGTGTGCAAGCTTATGTGTAAGAATTTTATTTTTAATCATCCTATAATGAATAGCTGTGTTGGAATATGTATCTATGTGTATATATTCTCATCATAGGGTTTATAATTTTCATCAAACTTTGAAGAGAATCTGAGTCTCCAAATTATGCTAAATTGCTACTCTAGAATCACAACTACTGGGAAAAAAGAAAATTAACTATTTCCAGTATGAAATAATTGATTAAATAATTGTAGATATACCATGTAACATCCAAAAAAATGTTATTTTCTAATTGATTGCAATAGTTGGCTGTGGATCATGGAGTTGTCCAAGGATGAAGATGTATGTACAAATGGAACATAAGTGGGTTTCCTGCCTGAGAGCCTGTCATGAAGGGTTCCATTTGTAGAGCTTATCCCAAGTTCTGAACATAGAAATGTCAGAAAACTTTTCTTTCTTGAATAAAAAATTACCTTCTAGTAAATGTGTTTGAATCACATTCTGGAAAACACTGCTAATTTATCAACCATAACTGCAATTCTATT
Organism: Montemys delectorum; assembly: GCA_019843815.1. Taxonomy (NCBI): domain Eukaryota; kingdom Metazoa; phylum Chordata; class Mammalia; order Rodentia; family Muridae; genus Montemys; species Montemys delectorum. The sequence goes on from JADRCD010184794.1 coordinate 23,169, forward strand.
TATACACTGGCAACAACACAGTGTACGCTATTTGGTGGTGTTATTATTAATCGACAACTGCTACATGAATACCCTCCACACCTTTCCTGAAAATTTCTCAGTTTCTGGTTGTCATTTAAATGCCCCATAACTTCTGAGACTTGACAATAAACCATCCTTCCGTCTCCCAACTATGATTCCTGATGGCATTAGTCTACAGTGTAGAATTTAAAGACAATAATGTTTTAGTCATTTGTATCACTGCATTTGAGAATTATATGACATCACTCCAATTTTTAATTTAAAACCTACTAAAAAAACATTCAAAGTCTATTTTTACCCTAGGAATGGAATAGAGAGCCTTCTCTCATCGCTGTTTTACAGAGTGAAGGATAAGTTTTATTATTCTCACATGATTGTTTGAATATTCATCATGCAGAAGGTATAGAAATTATTGCAGTCAAATAGCCTGTGGTGAAACTCATCAAAACAATTAAAATGTAACAAGATACATGATAAAATTACATTACAGGTTTTCATTTTTATCATATATATATATATATATACACCGTGTCACTTGGAATGTAGTAGGCTTTCATAAGACTTGAATGGAATGCTTAATTTAAACATGTGTAATTTCTAGATAACTTGTCAAAATCATTGATAAGTATGCCTAGGTATAAGAAAAAAATAACTGGCATTCAATAATAGAATTGTGCATGTCCTTGTGTCTGTGTGTGTGTGTGTGTATGCATTCTCTAACCAAAGAGTTCTGACAGGTGGTTGGTGTCTAACCTTACCATAAAAACCAAATAAAAGCAAGGTAGAAAATTAGATCCTAAATATGCTAAACTTGCTCATGCAGAAGAATATATTCCAGCTAATGAGGTTTTAAATTTCATGAACTGCTGCAAACTTCTCACAGTGCTGCCTGGCTTTCCAGCATCTGTTAATGCATTAAAGAAACCTTAGGGACAGCACTGAAATATTTCAGTGCTGCATTAGCAATGAAAATAAAGCAAACTCCTTGTAGGTTGGTATGACCAAGAGGGAGCCAAAATTTAAATTCTTCCCTTTTCTCACTATGTCTTCAGTCTATCTTCTGTCTGTTTGCCCTCTGTAAGTTAGAGGCTTGTCAGTGGTCTGTCTGTTGTGCATATCTGATGTGTCTGTCTCTATTGCCTATGTCAGGGTGTGTGTGTGTGTGTGTGTGTGTGTGTGTGTGTGTGTGTGTGAATCTTACTTGTCGGTTGTCTTTCTATCTGTCTTTAACAATATCCTTTGTTCTATATTGAACAGCATAGAAAACATGGGGGGAAATGTGAGATTCATTACAGAATTCTTTACCAGAGCTTTACAGGGGAAGAAGCTGCCTCACTAAATACAACTGACTGGGAATATCATTTAAAACAAGAGAGACAGACAGACAGAGACAGAGACAGAGAGACAGACAGACAGACAGAGACAGAGACAGAGAGACAGAGACAGACAGAGACAGAGACAGACAGAGACAGAGAGACAGAGACAGACAGAGACAGAGAAAGAGAGAGAGACAGAGACAGAGACAGATACAGAGAGACAGAGAGAGACAGAGAGAGACAGAGACAGAGAGACAGACAGAGACAGAGACAGAGAGACAGAGAAAGAGAGAGACAGAGACAGATACAAAGAGAGAGATGGAGAGACACATATTGCATCAGAATTTATAAGATATTTGCTATTTAAATTTACTTTTAATCAATTTGCCAGTTTTAGGAAATAATTACCGTAACACACAGAGACATATATTATTTTGGATTAGTGAAATGGAATAATACATGACATAAAAGTAAAACTATGCATTTAGCTTAGGTTGTAAAAGCTGGTTACCTGAGAAATCCAAGACAGAATAAGGTTGGCTAAATTACCCTTTTTTTAATTAGAAAATGAATTCTCTCATACACTATATCCCAACCACAGTTTCACCTCCCACCACTTCTCCTAGCTCCCTTCCACCTCCCCACTGCCTCAGATTCATTCCCCTTCTATTTCCTCTTCAGAGAAGAGCAGGCCTCCAAGAAACAAACAGGACAAAACAAGATGCAGTAAGACAAGGTGAAAGCCTTTATATTGAGGCTGGACAATGCAACCCAATAAGAGGAAAATCACTAAGAAGAAACAAGAGACAGAGAAACCTGCTTCCACTGTTCTTTATGAGTCCCACAAAAAAAGAAAAAAGAAAAAAGAACCAAGCTAAGAGCCATAACATATAGGCAGAGGACCTAAAGTTAGGTTAAACTTAAACAGCTTGACTACACAGTAGGATGACAGGTTAAGAACATAGTCTTAAATGACCTCACAGTATATTTTTAACCTAATTTCCAGGCCCAATAAAACTTCATCACTTTGGAGTCCAGTGATATTTTTAGAAAAAAAAATGTATCTTCACATTGCCTTAGAAGGCACACAGCCCAGCTTGGGAAAGGAACCACGAAGCCTTAATCAGAAACCATCAGTTGCAAGGGTCCTCTGGATAAAGGAAGGCACAGAGGTAGAAAAACTACCAGGATCTGAGTCCAACATAATATAGGAGAATAGAAGTCACACCTTGTTTAAGACCCCATGTTGGGAACATGTTACTCTAGCAGTAGATCACTCATACATGCCCGGTTCTTGCATCTCAATGTGTCGTCAGTACATATAAGAAAGAATACATTTAGATCAATGACAGCATATATATATATGCGAGATAAGTGTGTGTATATATATACACATATGTATATATGTACATGTACATATATAGATACACAATTACATGTATACTGCACATACAGGAGTTAATAATCAGGGAAGTAAAATGTAAAGATATTGTATATGAATGTACAAAGATATTGTATATGAATGTACACATGAATAACTCAAGTGTAACGGTGCTATTCATGTTTTAGAGGATGACAAGTGGTAAAGATGGAACTTAAGGATAGTGATAGATACTAGCTACAGACAAACATCACCTATAATTTAACATCTCAATACATATCACTTCTTAAATTTTATATGAAGCCTTGATAATAACTTTCTCTAAAGTGTTGTACTCTTGCTTTCCTGGCAAGAGAACTGAAATGCACAATGTTAATTATCTTCCAAATATATGAATGAATGAATTCAAGATTCAGTCCAACTATGGCTACCCCCAGGGACAAAAATAGAAATATTAAAGCTTTTGCTGAGATCCCCCAAATAATCAAATGGCTCTGCGTGGGACAGAAGCTCATGTTTTAATTCCATAGTGTTTTGCTAGAGGAGAAAAATGGGTTACTGTCTGGAAGGCCATGGGTAATGGAAATCAAATCACCTCTTTATTCCATTGGGAATTGGTATATCTTCTCTTGACTTATATCTTCTACTTTAGCTAAGGAAGAAAACTAGAGGTTTGACTATAAATAGCTTCAATTTATTCCAGCCATTCAAGATCTGGAAACGGAAGAAAATGAGTTTGGACCTATTAGGCTCTTGGAGGTAATCTTGATCGCCATCTGGCTAATTCTCTGCAGAACTGAGTCATTGAGGAAGTTCTTGTTTCTAATCTTCATTGCAAGAAAATGAGAGGAAAACGGTTTGTATACTCTCTCCAGACTAATTTGTGATCCTCATTTTAGTGTTTGAAGGATTCATCATTCTGTCACACCAGCCAAATGCTCACAACTTAGGCCTAATCACTCCCAAGGCAGCCAGGAATATTGGTGAAAGCTGAAGAAACGATCATAGATGCTAACAGATACCAAACCAAATCACACTGCTGTAAGACACTTTTGTGGCAAAGAAAAAGATGTCTGATGCAGATCACAAAAAGTTTAGCTTTAACTCAAACCTGTCTCAAAGCTAAATATTTGTTTCATATTGTAAGGAAAGGACGGTATGTCTGCAGAAAGAATATTCAGGAGGATCAATCCTTATCAGCCTCTAGCCCTAGTCTAAGATATGTTTATTTATGGTTTATATGAATTATTAAGCAGAGCAAATTAAAAATAATAGACTGAAAGTATCTCTTAGATTCATATCATAACCAATCTTTGTCCAGATATCACCTCTTCATATCTTAGAATCTTCTGGAAAGTTCACTTTCAAATGAATTGGTTCCAGATAAATTGATACAGTTTTCCATGAAGAAAATTACAAAGTTGTTATTATTCACTGTGGCATCACTATTCAGATCTTGTTTTTCAGTTTATTTTCTTTTTAATTAAATTTTTCACACAATGTATTTTGACCATTTTCCCTTCTCACAACTCTTCCCCGAGCCTGCCGACCAAAGATTGTGCTCTCTATTCTCTCCCACTATGTTTCAAAAATCCCATAAAACACAAAAGTGAAAATCCAAACAAAGAAACAATGGGAAAATGAATTAACAAAATGAATTAAACAAAAAGCCCATAAAATAAAGCATGGGCGTTTGTTGTGTGTTCCCTAGTATTACTGCACATAAAGAATCTGTATTTTTAGTTTTAAAAGTATAGATTTTCTTGTCTCTGAAGCAAATTAATGCCATTTATTTCACGCAGTTTACCTTGCTCTCATGAATCTGTACCACTCACTATAAATATTGACTTTCGATAATTTAATTTAAAGCTACTATTGTACTATGTGGACAATAACAAAAGCACAAATTTACTTGAAGATAATACAAAAAGCAAATAATTTATATTATGGTAATGACATATTCATTTTTAAATGTCATAGAACAAAAATATTACATAGTTAGCTATAATCATGACAACTCTTGAATGCTATTCACTTCCACACTGCATTGGTGACACTCCAAAAGTCAGTGGCATGGGTTTTAGGGTGAACAAGTAGAAAAGGAACGCTAGTCCCATTTGTATGAGGTTGTCCTTCTTCTACATGATTTAAAATCTTGTAAGTCACCAACCCACTGTGCATTTGGAAGGAATATTCATGAAAAAAGTGACCGGTGTTGAAAGAAGATAATCTACAAAGTCCTCAGTGGAGAAAGGCAGCTTGCCGTGTGGCATGGAATGCACACTGTAAGATGGTTATGTGCAGCCCTCATGAACGGAGTCAAAGAAAGCCATCTCCAGCCCCATTATCTCACCCTACTACAACTCACAGATGGCAATATGAACAGAACTCAGTTAGGCAAGAACCAATACATAACCCTTTTCTTGTGGTTCTGGCTAGTGTATTGGAAACAAAAATGGCCATCCTAGAAGTCTGAACTCTCTTGTGTCTGATATGTACCAATGTTGCCCCCAAGTAATTATGCCAGCACTATTCTGCCAGTCTAGTAACATTTAATTCCACAAGACTTGTCTCTTTGGGATAGATCTGCATCCAAGAACATTGTAAGAACGAGACTCAGCAGCAGGACCAGGATAATTCATGAAGAGTCCAGTCCTATGATAACTTAGCCGGCAGACATAGTCAACATATGTGTGCAGAGTTTATTGAATCAATATATACTATTTAGGAGTCCATTCCATGTTCTTTAGTATCTGGAGTATAGTAGAGTAGGCTCAGACATTGTTTTACACTAAGGAAAGCTCATAAAACAAAGAGATGTTAAGAAGACAGCTTATTTAATTGATTCTAAATAACAATCAACATTCTCTGATTATAAAGAAACTGTGCCCTTCCCCCAGCCTTGAATGCTCGCCACTGCTTTTACCACCTACCTTGAGTCAGCTGGTCTTGTAACATTTGCAATTTTCTACAGGAGCTTTGAGGAGCTTGCTTTGCAACACAATACAGCTGAAACAAAGCATGAGGTCTGTGGGCTTTGCCTATATAAACACAGTGCTAAATATTAAACTTTGAGCCTTGATAAGAATTTTTGTCTTGCCAGGCAGTGATGGCACATGACTTTAATCCCAACACTTGGAAGGCAGAGGCAGAGGGATTTCTGAGTTCGAGGCCAGCCTGATCTACAGAGTGAGTTCCAAGATAGCCAGGG